>QYSD01000036.1:0-176386 GCA_009806315.1 Rhodotorula sp. ZM1 | reverse complement strand
GCGGGGGGGGGGGGGGGGGGGGGGGGGGGGGGGGGGGGGGGGGGCAGCCGGACTTTGGGACTTGTGTGTCCTGGGGCAATGCATCCGACCGACCGTCTCTCGGAGCGAAAGCCTTTTCCGTCTCGTCTCGTCTCTCCTCTCCTGTCCTCTCCTCTCCTCCTCGTCTCGCCTCCCTGTAAACTACCAGCATACCAAACGACGACGACGACGACAACCAACGTGCAAGTAATCATACATTCCATTTTTTTTGCGAGTGTCTGAGAGGAGTGAGAGGGCGGAGTCTACTGCGAGTGCGGCTTGCGGGCGACAAACATCATCATTGGCGTGAACAGGCCTTCCCGAGCGCCGGCGACGAGGGAGTCGGCTGTGAGGGGCGTAGATCGCGAGAGCGAGGGAGGGGAAGAGTGGGAGGAGGGAGGGGAGGACGAAGAAAGGGGAACAGAGTCAGCTCGTCCGCGACGGTTTGAGGGAAGGGAGGGGGCACCGCGCGAACGCACCTGCGACCTTGAGCGCCTCCTGAACGTCCCACGTGCCCTTCGGTACGAGCCCCAACTT
The DNA here is from genome assembly GCA_009806315.1 of Rhodotorula sp. ZM1. Lineage (NCBI taxonomy): Eukaryota > Fungi > Basidiomycota > Microbotryomycetes > Sporidiobolales > Sporidiobolaceae > Rhodotorula > Rhodotorula sp. ZM1. The sequence goes on along the minus strand of QYSD01000036.1, from coordinate 175,831 downwards.
CTCGAGGGCCCAAACACCGTAACCCGTGATGTTCCTGCCGACCTTGGTCATCCTAAACAGTGTCGGAAAGTCCCACACGCTCTGACACTTGCTCAGGTCGCCCGAGATGGAGAACCACCACTCGACGGGATCGTCGCGCTGGGCGAGGTCTTCCTCGTGCTCGATCTCGAAACCGACAGCCTTCAACGCGTCGCGTGCGAGGGCGATGGGACGCATCTCGGGGATACCGTTGCCGAGTTCGATGCCGTGCTGGATCTCCTTGTGGCGGGGTTTCGACGGGTCGAACGTGTCGGACATGCACCACTCGTAGACGCCAAACTGCAGAGACGCGAGGTTGTCAGCCGCGCACTTGACGCCGTCCCGAGTGAGGGCAGCCACTCACGACACCTCCGGGCTTGAGGACCTTGAAGATCTGGCCGTAGACGCCCTCCCAACTCGGCGCATGGCACGTCGCCTCGATCGCACTGCTCGTCCTCACGGATTCGTCAGCCCTCTCGTACTCGAACGAGGAGGAGACGCTCGAGACGCACTAGACCGCGTCGAACGAGTTCTCTCCAAACTGCTCGACCAGGGCCATAAAGTCTCCCTTGACGAACGAGACCTGCTCGGAGAGGCCGGCCTTGGCGGTCTTTTTGCGAGCGCGAAGGACTTGGAACTCGTTGTTGTTGACGCCGACGACTGTCGCCACGCACGAGCGTCAGCGAGTGGGACGAAAGGAAGCGACGGAAGAGTGAGCCCACTGTTGCAGTCGGTGAAGCGGGCGATCTCGCGCGCCGGTCCTCCAACGCCGCACCCAACGTCGAGGACCTTGTCGCCCTTCCTGATCCCGGCCATGTGCGCCAGGTAATGCTCGTGTCGCGCGATGGCCTGATAGAACGGTTCGCCCTTGTAGTACCGACAAAAGTGGAAGCTCTCGCCCCACCCGTACTCGTAGAGCTCGGTGGCACCGTCGTAGTACCCGTTCACGACGTCCGTGTAGTGGTCCTTGCGCCGGGAGGTGTGCGCTGCGGTGTCCTTGGAGGACTGGGCGTCCCAGTGCGCAGTGTACGAAGCGATGCCGGCGCGGTTGCGCACGTCCACGCCGTTCTTGGACTGCTCGGTGAGAGCGCGCGAAGTTGACTCGGACACCATCCTCGCTGCGCAAGGGGTGAGTGAGCGCGTTTCGACGGGGGGAGGGGGGGGGGGGGGGGCTGAGATGGTGGGACCACGCACAGAAGGAGCGGGGCCTGTTGAAGGTGGGCGGGAGTGTGGGTGTTGAACCTGAGCGGGACCAGCCAAGTCAACGCGAACGAGGCGAGGCGAGCAGACGACAGGCGAGAACGCGGCGCGTGCGAGTGGGTGGGTCGATCAGGCCGCTGGTTGACCTCGGGCGCAACTCACACCGCTCAGACTGCCTCGCTCTCGCCTGCACTGCACTCGCACACGCTCAGTGCACCCCCTACAACCGCGCAAACTCGACCCGCCACTTGTGCGCACTCCAGCGGACCTCGTCGCCGTCGAGTGACCAGACCCACTTGCTGGCACTCACGACGCCCGACTGCCGCTCTGTCGCGTGCGTCACAGGGATGAGTAGTGCTTTGCGAGTTGGATGGGCAGCGAAGCGAGGCTTTCGACGCACGGAACGTCAGGCTGTACCCGCTGCTCGAGGGGCCCTCCTCGTCGAACCGCTGCTCGACCCGGAACGCTCGCGCGCTGCTCGGCAGGGCTTCGGATTCGGCCAGCTTGAGGACAGAGGCGACGAGGGACTTGCCGCGTGTGAGGGCAGGGAGGGCGAGGTCAGCTCGAGCGAGGAGGCCCGGGGTCTCGAGGTGCGGGAGTTTTGGGCTCACGGCGACGTGTTCCTTGACCGACCCGTACAACGCCTCGAGCACGTGCACGTCGAGTCTAGATCGAGGCAGCGCGCGACGCGGTATCAGCTCGGTCGGACGAACGAAAGCACGACGAGGGGGACTCGACTCGTCTCGGGCTGGTCTGAGGGCGAGTTGTGTGACTGTGCGCGTCGAGTAGGAGTAGATGCAGGAGACCGCGTCGAGCACGAGCGGGTGCAGGTGTGCGTGAGCCGGGCAGGGGTCAGTCGTCGGTGGTTCGTTCGAGTTGCGCGAGGTGGTGAGTGAGTGCGTAGTCGACTGAGTTATGTGCATTGCTGTCGTCGCTGAGCGTTTCCCGCGAGAGTGAGAGTGAGAGTGAGAGCGAGTAGGGTGAGGCTGTGTCGGGTGAGCGAGGCGGTGAAGGTGCCAAGGATCGGCTCGTTCGCTCTGCTCGTGGCGCTGCTCTTGCTTTTCTCTCATTACAAACCCTTACCCACTGTAACTTGCACCAACTTGCACCAACTCGGACTGGCTACGAACCCCAACCTACCAACCCTCGCCCACCGCACCGTCATACTCGCCACCCACTCGACGCAGCGATGGCCCACCGTGACTCGCTCGTCCCCACTCTCGCACTCGCTCTCACACTCGTCTGTGCGTGCACCCACCTGCCCGAGCAGGCCCAGCCACACTCACACTCGTTCCCGCCCCTCGCTAGGCGTGGTGTGCTGCCTCCCCTCCGCACAGTACGAACAGTCCCCCGCCGCGCACCCTCCCTCCGCAGAGTGCCAGAGTTGACCAAAGCGACTGCGCGTGCGACGCAGTGCGTTCGGAGCGGGAAACATCCCGGGCTACTCCTTCCTCGAGGGAAAGGGTGCGTCTCGCTCACTCGCCCGCCAGCCTCGCAGCTTGCTTCACACCCAATCCATTCCTGCGAGCGGAGCAAAGGAAGCCTTGGATCGACAAGGCAAGGCCTCGAAACTGACACCCCCTCCCTGTCGCTTCTTCGGACGCCCAGCCTTCCGCCATGGCGACATCGAAGACGCCCTCGCCGAGCTGATCAAAAAGTCCGGCGGGATCTTGGGCAGGGGTAGCAAGTTTGGCGGACTGGACATCAAGCGCGTCTACTTTGGTGCGATTCCCCTCCGCCCTCCCTCCCTTCCTGCCCTTGTCTTGAAGCGAAGGAGCTGACGGGGGCGAGCGCGGGGCAGGCAACTGGCTCCGCGATTACTCTCAGGCAATGGACATTGCCGGCCTCTCGAAGCTCTCGAAGCAGACCATCCTCAACCTCGTCATGGCCCTTGGGTTCTTGGCACACGGGTACGCGACGGGCGAGTTTGAGGTGACCGATGAGAGGTTGGGGGTGTATTTGCCTGTCGAACATATCGAGTGAGTCGGGCGTGCGCTGGCTCGAGCGAGCGAGGGGAACGCTGACCTTTCTCGCGGCCTGCTGCGTCGAACTCCCCTCCCCTGACCCTTGCAGCAACCCGAAGGGATACGCCGTACGCTTGCATCCTCCCATTCCTCACTGACGCAAAGAGACTGACCATCGACGTGCTCGCCTCCTCGCCTCGTTCGACCCCCGACCCGCTTCCTCCATACCCCTTCGCCCGCCCTCTCTTCGCATCCCTCCCGCACCGCAGGACGACCAACCCGGCAGAGACGCGCGCCTCGTCGATTCCCGCCTCCGCCCACCCGTCCAAGACATCGAGCTCGAAATCGACCCACGCACCGGAATGGCCAACTACATCGCCAACGAAGACGGGAATTGGGACACGTCTGCGAGGCTCGTGAGGGAGAGGATTGTGCAGTGTGTCGAGTGGGGGAGGAGGGCGAGGAATGGAGGGGGTGAGAGGCAGTTGTACGAGGCTTACAGGCTGTGCGTTCGCGTCTCGTCTCCCTTTGTCCGCTTCTTCCGAGCGATGGAGCCGACGAGTGGAATGTTGCGTGGGCGCGCACAGCCTGGGTACTCTCCTCCACACGCTCGAGGACTTCTCAGCGCACAGCAACTGGTGCGAGCTGTCGCTCCTCCGGCTCGGCTACACCCAGGTCTTCTGCCACGTCGGCGACGCAGTCAGAATCCACAGTCCGTCGGGCACGTGTCCGCCTCTCGTCACGGGTGCGTCTCACGCTCTGCGTTCTCGAGGAGGAGAAGAACCTGGCGTCTGAGTGTGGTGTTGGGCAGGCTCGTTCGGAGGCGCCGACTTCCTCCACAGTCTGCTCGGCGAAGCAACCGACCACATTTCCGAAGCGTCCGTCTCTGACCTGTCCAAAGCCATGGAGGGTGCGCGCTCCGCCTCCTCGGGCGAACGCGGCCTCGGCTCCTCCTCGACGACATCCGACACGCTTCGCAAGATGCTCTTTGACCTCCCCGGCTCGTCGGGTAACGAGTTGAGTCGCGAGATGCAGGGCGTTGAGGACATCAGGGCGCGCGCGAACGCGGGTCAGTTGGGAGAGCTGAGTCCGCAAGAGTTGCACGCGACGTTGTGGAAGGTCCTGACTTTCCGCGACAATGTGCGTTCTCGCTCCCCCGTCTTCGTTGTCTCTCTTCCGCGATGATGCAATCTGGCTGACTTTGCGAGAGACGAACGCGACGCAGGTGGTCAAAGGCATCGAGCGCACGATCGAGAAAGTCCCCGGCCTCTCGGCGCTCTCGGAGAAGCTCTCGAACAGCGTCAACGCGTTCGTGTTCGAGACGATCGAGCCCATGCTCAAGCCTATCATGGGTCCGTTCCCGTCTCCCGCTCGGCGCTTCGTGGATCGTTTGGGACGCTGACCGGGTTGAGTGAACAGGCCAGGCGACGCAGGTGCTCGGGCAGGGATCGGCGCAGGTCATCAACAACTCGGACCAGGCGAGCTCCGCTTTTCTCCTTCCTCGACTCGTTGAGCCCGCTCGGCTGACGAGACTTGCCCGATCGACTCTACCGCGCAGTACGCCGTCTTCGACAACCCCCACGCCTCGAACCCGACTCACTCTTTCCTCTCCAAGGACCAGTCCGTCCCTCCTTCTCCCTCCCCGCCATTCAGAACTAACGACTCGACTCGACCTTCGCAGCTTCGCTCTGATCCTCAACGAGCCCGCCGGCCAAATCGCCATCATCGTCCTCACGCACACGGTCAAGCAGATTGTCAAGGCTTGGGAGGACACGTCGATTGATCCGAGGAAGGTGGCGAGTAAAGGTGAGTCGAGGGCGAAGATTCTCGTTGGTGCGACGGGCAAAGGCTGACTGCGTTTGGAACCTCGGTCACAGCCCTCGAGGCTTTCCACCACCCGTAAGTCGTCCTCGAAGCTCGCAACGCTTTCGAAAGCCGAGCTAACCCGCTCGCCCGCTCACAGCTACTTCTACAATGACAACTCGGACGTCCAGCGCGAGATGGGCGCGTACATGAAGAAGTGGATCGACAGCCAGTCGCACGACGACAAGCGCACCATCCTCGAGCGCTTGACCAAGGACGCCGTCAGGCAGCACAAAAACAAGCGCAGGGGGCATGAGTCGGACCAGGAGGGCCACGGAGCTCATGGACGTGCGTCGAGACTTTCTCTTGCTCCCCGCGGTGACAGGCTCGTCGGGGTCGTGCGGGACGTGTGCCAACTCCAGGACGCCCCGCCGCGCAGAATACAACTCGGTCCTCATGCCTCAAGGCGTCGGCGCCTTTGCGCAGCAGCACATCCCCGGCGCGAACACGGCCATGAACACGTTCAACCAGGCGTCGAACAAGTTCAGCCAGGTCCACCAGCATGCGTTTGGCGGTGCCGGCGGAGGAGGAGGGAGGCGCGAGTTTGAGGGAGAAGCGGGAGGCGGTTTCCAGCAACCGGCGCAGGGGTACATGCCTCGTGAGTCGTCGTCCGGACTTTACGCGAAGGCTCTCGCAACGACCTTGAGGGCGTCTCTGCGGTCCGAGTTCGTCGCTCAACACCGCTTTCCTCTCCTCGCAGCGATGGGCGCTCCTCCTCAAGCCGTCCACGGCGGCGCCCCCTCCTTCAACGAGTTCAACCAGCCCGACACTTCGTCCGGATATCCCCACTCGCCCGCTCCGTTCGACCAGCAGCAAGGCTACCCGGGTCAAGGTCCGCACCACCACGGCGGCGGCGGACACCACGGCCACCACCCACACCACCCGCACCACCCGCAAGGACCGCCAAGCGGCTACGACGCGAATTACGGCGGTGGTGGGTACGGCGGCCCGCCTGGACCTCCGCCTGGTGCGTACGGCGGAGCGTACGACCAGGGTCCACCGCCGATGATGCAGCAGCAGGGCTACGGTGGCGGCGGGTACCAGCACCAGCAGCCTCCTCCGCCGCAACAGGGATTCTACGGGCAGGGTCCGCCGCCTTCCCAGGGAGGTTACAACCCGGGTTACGGAGGGCAGCAAGGAGGCGGATACTACTGAGCGAAGCAATCCGAGGTGTGCGGTGTGCGAGTGGTTCTCCTTTTCATCGTTCTTCCGTCAGTCTCTTGGCATGTCTCTCCTCAGTCTTTGCACGTCTTTCCAAGTCGTTGCGCAGTCCTTGGCGTGTCGAGAGAGTCGTCGCGTACTGCGGGTGAGGAAGCGTTCGCAACGGAAGAGGAATGGCAGCGTGCTTTGCGCTCTCCTCGACCGACTGCTCCTGATCAACGACGTAGTGTACGAGTGTCTGTGGCGCCGTTGCAGTTATCTGCAAGAGGCAAGTAAGAATTGTATAACTTTCCCGCGTGGCTCGACAGGCGAGGCGAGATGGCGGGGAGTTCGCGGCAGGAAAACGGACGACACGGTGAGTGTGAGCGCGAGCCGGTGTGCAGTGCCGGACTGAACGGCGGTAAAGAACGACAAAGAAAAGGAGAGGCAGGTGAAGGCGGGTTGTCGTGAGCCGGCATCAGGATGAGATGCTACAGGCGCGGGAAAGGCCAAGGTGTGGTGGGTGGTGGTCGTTGCGAGTAGGGATCGTGAGGCGAGAGGAGTGGTACAGTGAGTCGAGCGAAAAACGTCTGCGGGTCGAAGCGTGAGTCTTACGTTCGACTGACGCGCGAAACAACCGCCGCACGCACGAGTTTATCCCACTTCAGTCGCGGTCGCGCGGGTCGTCATTGACGACGCTCAGACGCCAACGCCTCCCGCCGTCCGTCTCGTCGTACCCCGGGCCGAAGGCGCTGTCTCCTACCTGCATCGGTCTCGGGCTGAGTGCCCTGTCGGGCGCATCCATCTCCGGCTCACCGGGGAACGGCAAGTGTCCGGACTGGCTGCCTGCGGCGTCGAAGGCATGTCCGTCTGCCGAGGCGGAGCCGGTACGAGGAGGCGAAGGCGTGTGGCGGTCTTGGGACGTGACGTAGCCGATCGAGGCGGGACCGGGGGCAAGCGGCGCATGAGAGTGTTGAGAGGGCGTCTGGGTCGAGTAGCCCGTGTAGGCTGAGGCGCCTTCGGGGGATGAGCCGTCGCCACCGTTTGTGCCGCCGCCATAGTAGTTGTACGGCGAGGCCGAGTAGTCCGAGGTGTAGACCGACGGTGGGATGGTCGGGAGCGTTGGCTGGCGACTCGACGTCGAGCCGTAGCGACCGAGCACGCCAGCCGCACCGAGACCCGCCGCACCCGCACCGACTTCCGCCATTCCCGGTCCTCCGCCTCCGCCCGTTCCAGCGCCCCCACCCGCCACGTCTTCGACTTCGTCGCCGTCGTCTCCAACGCCAAAGCCTGCCCTGCCGGTGTTGTGGACTGGCTCGGGGTAGAGCGCAGCGCTGTCGCCCGTCGCGGGCCAGAGGATGTTGTCGGCTGCGTCGCGCTTCTCCTTGCGCCTGCGTCCAACGCCGAGACAGAGGAATGCGAGGAGTGCGAGGAGACCAAGACCGCCTGCTGCTGCACCCACACCGATTCCGACCTTGGCGCCGGTCGAGAGGCCTCCGGAGGAAGCGGCGGCGGAACTGGTCGGCGCGAGCGAGCGGGTCGAGGCGGAGGTGATGGGCGAGAGGGACGAGGTGATGGTCGAGGTACCGACGACGATGACTGGCGGGCCGGACCAGGCAAGGTCAGCGCTCTGTGCTCCCTCGGCCTCGGCATGGGAAGAAGGGGCTGCAACTTGCCCGTCGTTGGGGTGATCACGCTCGTGATGGTCGTGTCTGCGGAAGGCGTTCATGGAGTGTCAGTCAGGCCGCTGCATCTCTGGAAAGCGTGGAAGACGAGGACTTGCCAGCCGGAGCGCTCGAGGTCGTGCGTTCGCGCGTCGAGGTCGAAGAAGGAGTCGTCGACGTGCTCGTCGGTGCGGCGCTGATCGCAATGGATGACAATGTGGTGCTGCTCGTCGTCGAGCTCGTAGTCCTGCTCAGCGAGACGAGGTCGCCATTGTCAGTCCAGAGGAGACGCGTGCTTCCCGTGCGAAAGGTGGGCCAAACAACTCACCTCGTCGTCGATGCACTCGTGGTGGTGCTCGAGGCTGTCGTCGTAGTCGTGCTAGACGCGGCGCTGCTCGTCGACGATGCTCCGCCGCTGCCGCCGCCGCCGGGAGCGCCGACGAGCGACGAGACAGACGAGGCGACCGGGTTGGCCTGCCTGCGCTCGCGGACGAAGCGCGTAGGGTGCTCTGCGTAGACGAGCCCGTCGCGGTGGACGAGCACGGCGTCCATCGTGTTCAAGCAGCTGTGCGAGCGATGAGAGGAGTCGAAGGGGTCCTCGTCGAGAGACGCAGCAAGGGACACCAGCTCACCTTTCCCTTCGCCGTCGACCGCGATAGATAGCAAACGGTATCGAATGAATGCAAAGCTGCCACAGAGAGACTGCAGACAAGGGGCACTGACGAGCCAAGCGAGGGGGAAAAAAAAGGTATGAGGGTGAACGCCAAACTCAGAATGAAAGGGTATACGTGCTCGCACGCATCGGCAGAGCGAGGGTATTTTGTAGAGTGACTCGATGGAAGAGAGGAGCAGGACCGGCGGGCGAGGCACCTTGACGAAGGAGAGAGACTATATGGTTGTTGATAAGATGTAAAGGTCAGCTCCGCAGCGCAGTCGCAGGCAAATCGCGTAACGCACCCATCACGCCCGACTCGCCGCACCACACTTCTCGCACTCCCCCGCCCTCGTCTCCACCTCCTCCAATTCACCCTCCAACTCCTTCACCCGCCCCTCGAGCTCATACTGCATCCCTAACCACGCCTTCTTCGCCTTCGCAAACTCCTCCTGCAACGCGACGTACCGCGCGAGCGGCACAGTCTCACCTTCACCCTCGCGCTCGGGAGGGAACGAGAGCGAAAAGGCCGGAGTCATGGGCGTCGTCGTGCCCGATGCTTGAACGTGCTCGTCGAAGAGTGAGGGAGTGGTTGGTGAGATGCTGGACTTGAAAGAGGCGGCTTGCGGAGAATGAAGCGGTTCCGAGAGGGGCGAGGTGGACGAAGGCGGGGACAGCGATGCAGGCTGTTGGGAGAGGAGCAAGGCGGTAGGCGGAGACAGTGATTGGGCGAGCACGCGCGCAGAGGGCCCGGCGGCGAGGAAGTCGGACGGAAGGCTCGCCGAGAAGGCCATCGAGACGGGGCGGAGCGAAAGCGTCGGTGCTGGGACGCGGCGAACGCGCTCCGTCCCTTCAGCGGCGGGCGGCGTCGAGAACGTGATACGGGTGTTGGAGGCGGAAGGAGGGATCGAAGCGACGGGTTTCGCGCCGGCGGACCGCGACATGGTCGCAGGCATATCGAGCGTCGCGACGCTCGGGCTGCTCGACATGGATGCGCGCGAGGCGAAAGGCATAGCCGGTCGCTCGGCGTGCTTGTCGGCGACGCCCATCATGCGCTTGAGGAAGCCGCTCTTCTTCAGCTTGAGCGCTTTAGGCGTCGGCGCGCTCGTTGCGAGGTCGAGCGAGGTCGAGATGGCCGAAGGCGTAGAGATGCCGCGGCGCATCGGAATTGACTCGACAGTCGTCGCACGTCCCCTAGGCGATTCACTCGAAACTGCCGCTTCGAGCGGGGGCGTGGACGCCGCCTTGCGCTGCGCCGCTGCCGAGCGTTCGCTCTCGCGCAGACGAGCCTCCTCGAGCGAAATAAGCTTGTGGTTGAACCCGCCGGGCGTGATGCGACCGCTGTTGGGCGCGCCAGGTTTCGCCGTAAAGTACGAGCCGCCTGGAGGCGAGAGAATCCCTGAGGCGCTCGGCGTGCAAGGTCCGGGCGTCGAAGGTGCGCTGCCGTCGGATGAGACGGGCAGGCTGATCTTGGACTCGGAAGGTGGAAGGGCGCGACGACCGAAGAGCGTGATTGTCGGCGGGGCGGAGACGGGAGGCATAGCAGCGGTCGGCGAGGCGAGCGGGTACAGCGATGGCGCCTTGCTGTCGAAAACGACCGGAGCAAGGTTCTTGGCGGCTCGTGTGGCCTTGGTCGAGGATTCAGACCGTGCGACCGCGGGTCGAACCTTCCCAGCATAGGCCGCAAGACTGGCCGCGCCGACGTCGGGGTACGAGTCGCTGTGCGGCAGAGGCGGCGACGACGAGCTGAAGACGCTCTTGAGCGAGCGCTTCGACTCGGACGATGCGAGACCATTCGGCAAACCAAGGTTGAGTCCGAGTCCGCGAAGAGCCTCGTCGCGCTCGTTGTTCCGCTCGTCCGACTTAGCGCTTCGTCGGGTGTATGTGCTAAAGCTTCGACCGTGTGTTGGAGCGCTGGTAACAACCGGTCCATCGGACGTGACAATGGTCGCGCGCATGGTCGTCAACATGTCGAGCGACTTTCGCTCGAGCAGCTTTGGTCGTGCAGTCGCAGGCGGCTGAGCAGGCCGAGGAGCGTCGTGGTCGTCCCATGGCGCTTTCGAGATGACCTTGACTTTTAGCCCTGCACGCGAGTTCTGTCAGCAGGCGTTGAGAGCAGAGCAGGGCTGTACTTACCGAGGATACTCTTCATCCGGTCCGCAGGATCTGCCGAGATCTGGTCGGCGACACCCTCGAGTCTCGCTTTCCACGACTCAGTCGAGACGAGCGAGTTCTGCGAGTTGCTAGGCGGAATCTTGGCAGCGAGCGTCTCATGGCTGTGGTTCGAAGCCGTCGCGGAGGTGTCCTTGACCGCATCATCTTGCGCGATGGTGCTCGTGAACTGCTGGGGATCGTCCTTTGCTCGCAAGATCGCAGCGAGATCTTCCGGCAAGCGGTCCATGTGGCTTCTCCGCGAGAGCGCCTTGGTGTCCCAAACGACCGCTTTCTCCATATCTTCCGACGCGTCCTCGATCGACTCGGACACACTGCTCGTCGCTCCGAGGCTCATGCGAGGCGCGAGAGGTCGATGTGGGATCTTGGTGATCTGCGCCATGCGAACGCTTCCGATTGAGGGAGACGGTGAAGGCGAACAATCGGAGAAGTCTGTCACAGTCGTGCTCTGCACAGACAGTCGGTCCGTGCGAAAGCTGGACTGCGACGGCGAGAAGGGAGGAGTGCCGGGACGGCGCAAGGACCGCCTGTTTTCGTTGTATTCGAGGGGAGGAACGGTCGTCCCGTCTCGCGAGTCTTCATCTTGATCCTGGTTCCAGTCTGGCGCCCCAACTTCGTCCTCAAAGGCGCTCTCGCCCGGGAAAACAGTCGAAGCGGGAGTCGCAAGGGGTTCAAGGAAAGAGATTGCGGGTGTCGAAGGGGAGGGCGCCTCGGTTGCGCCGGCCTTCGCGGAACTCGCAGACAGGTAGTGCAGACGATTCGACTTGCCCTTCACCTGAACAGCGGGCTCCGCAGCCTCTGTCGCCTGGCGAACGGCGAAGGGACCTCCTCCCATTGCGACCATTGTAGGCGTCGTGACGGCGTCAGGCTGCTTCTGCGGGGCGAAGGAGCGCGTAAGCTAGGCTTCTATCGTCTGCAAAGATGGATGGCGCACCAGCTGAGCACAGGCAAGATCGCTGAACAGCGGCAGCGACGCGTTTGTTTCGAGGAGGAGATGAAGGCGAGGAGGCGCCGACGTCCTGTCGGGGAGGCTGGCGGGCGTGCGGACACAGCCAGCTCGAGTGAAGAAGGACAGAAAACAGCTAGCGCAACAACAAAGCGAGAGAGACGAGGTCGAGCGATCGCGAACAAGCCAGAGCTCTCTGAACGCGAAGGTTGCGCGAGTCGTGGAACACCGGCAACAGCTTCCACGCTTCCAAGCGATCTGCAGGGTTTTCCGAACGACGCTAACTTTGGACCGAACACGCGCAAGAGGCGGCACCGACGAGCACACCGGCGAGGAAGCGAGCATTCTTGCGTCTCGCATGGAGAACGCGTTGCTCGGAGAGACGACTGCACGTTGCGAGGTTGCTGTTGCGGGAGTGCGAGAGGAATGCGGTATGAAGGACGATACAAAACTCAGAGAATCGGCTGGCCAAGGAGCTTGCGCATCTCGCCCTCAGCGCCAGAGATGGACGACTCCTTGCGCGGCGACGACGACGCCTTGCGGCCGGTGATGACCTCAAGGATGGATGCTGAACCTCCAGGCGTGCCCAGCGTGGATGCGCGACGTGGAGACCCTGCTGGAGGCGACGTCGAGGACGGCGAGCCATTCGAGGGAGCCGTGTTCGGCCAGCCCTTCGTCGTCTTCCGTCCGACGGTCGCCTTCTGCGAGACTGGCTGGAGTTGAGACGATGGCGAGGGACTGGACAAGTCGTCTTGTAGCAGGTTCCACCTCGAGTTGGTGAGCTGAGCCTCGGCGGTGGACGGCGCCTTCGCACCAGGCAGAGGCGGCGGCGAGACTCCCGAAAAGGCGGAACTTGCTGCCCGGCGATGTACCGAAGACGAAAGGATGCTACTCCCCGAGCTGACGGAGCGAGGGCGAGCAGCTGCACTGGGTGAAGAGGTGGTTGTCGATGCGGGCGAGCCGGAGACGACCGCAGGCGACGCACGCGCCCACTCATTCCGCCCTGCGAGCGCGGACCCACGCGACGCAGGGCGAATGTAACGAGGACTGTTACTCGCCGACGTGCTGCCACTGGCGCTGCCGGCGCTCGAGAGAGGCTTCTTGCCCGAGGTCGGAAGGAACGCCGGGGCTGCACCGCTCGCCGTGTGCGACGGGTCGTAATCGGTTACGGGAGGGGTCCCATTACGTAGGCGAAGAGGCGAGTCGGCGGCTGGAGTAGACGAATTGGGGAACGGATTGGGCGTGGCGGGCGCGGATGGGACGAACGGGGCGGAGCGGACCGCTTTTGGCGAAGTGGACGCCGAACGAGCGAGGGCACGAGCAATGCCAGATGGCGATGCGAAGGAAGATGCGAGTTGCGTCTCATCGCGGAGGGTGAGTTGCGAGACAGGCGCGCCTTGAGGCGACGGCGTGCGCAAGTCGAGCTGCGGGTCTTCATCCGCCTCCGGAATGGTAAACTCTGAGCGCGCGAGAGCAGTGGCATTTGGAGGCAGCGGGATAACATCCGAGACGCTGCGTCGGATGCTGGGGACGGAAGCGGCGGTGGCAGCCGGCTTGTCGACGAGGATGGCAGACTCGGCGGCCGTGACTGACATCGAGCGCGACGGGAGAATCTCCAACTCAGCGCCTCTGCGTGACTCCTTGCCATTCGACTTCTTTTCGACAGCCTTGCCTCTGTCAGGCGCGGAGTGTCGGCGCGCGCGAGAGCTCTCCTTGCTGCTCCACGGTTCGACTTCGAGCGTGTAGTACTTAGTGCCGGCCGCGAGGAGGTACGGGTTGGTAGTCGGGTCCTGCAAAAAGCGATGTGAGTAGGCTCCAACCGACGACAAAGGCCACGCACCTTTGGGTCGACGACCTTCTCCGTCAGCGAGGTGATGCGCGCAACAATCCACTCTCGCGTCTTCATCTGCTCGGCTATGACGCCCGAAGCGCTGAGGAAGTGGTGCGGGAAGCTGACATTGAATGCGGCCCAGACAGGCACCGCCGAGTTGCGAGTCGGCAGGAAGAGTGCGAGGTCGCCCTTTGCGAAGCTGGAGTGAACGTGTCAGCGACAACTCTCGCGAGTAACACAGGAACACCCTACTTACTTGCGAAAGGCGATCTTGTCGTTTGCGCCGCTTGCGGCGCGGTGCGCCCGCTCGCGGTACGCCTTGGCCTCCTTCACCCACTTCTTCGTCACGCTGGTGAGGCTGTCGACCTTGTTCTTGACGGCGTCGGTGAGCGTGTCATGGTTGTACTTCTCCAGCTCAATTAGCAACTCGTCGAGATTGCCGGAGGCGTAATCGAGTGCCGGGATTGCCGGGACAAAGGCGTCGACGGCGGCCTTGTCGACCTCGGAGGATCCGCCGTCTGCTTTGGCGGGCGGAGGCGTGTTGAGTATAGCCGTTATCTTGTCGTTCTCGTCGCGAAGGCGGCCGGCGAGCGTGACTGCGCCCCTGGCGAGATCCGTCATCCTGCGCAAGTCCTTTTCGGCATCGACGAGAGCCCTTTCCTTCTCGGCCTTGACGTCATCGACAGCCTTCCGGATGTCGACGAGATCGTCCTCCTTTGCTTGAGCAACCTTCTCCCATCGCCCGATCTGCTCCTTCAAGCCGTCGATCGCTTCCTCCAGGAGACGATCATGTCGTCGCACGTCCTCCAACTCCTGTTCCTTCGCCTGCGTTCCCTTCTGCGCATCCTCCGCCTCCTTCTCCAGCACCGCGCGATCAAGCTCCGCCTCTGACCGATGGTCCCGCAACAACCGGTCCTTCTCGGCGATTGCAAGCGTCAGCTGGCGCTGCGATTCTTCAGCTGCAAGAAGCTTCGCCTCCTGCTCAGCGATAGTCGCTCGCGCGCGATCGAGCTCGAGGCGGAGCGTGCCGAGCTCGCCTTGAAGGCGTGTGTGCGACTGGTCGAGAGCGGTGCACTGCTTCTTGAGCACGTCCTCCGCAGCTCGCACGCTAGCGAGATCGCGCTCGAGCGCCTCGCTGCGACGAAATTCGGCGTTGATGCGCAGTTCGAGGTCTTCCGACCTGCTGGAGGCTGCGCGGTGCGACTGCTCGATACTGGACTTGTCCCGCTCGAGGGTATCGAGGCGCCGCTGGAGAGCGGTCCGCGCGTTCTCGGCGGACGAAGCACGCGAGTCGAGCTGCGCCACTTCCTCCTCGCGGGCAGATCGCTCCGTCTGCAGCTCGCGCGACAGCGAATCATTCATGTCCGCGAGTTGCCGCAACTGCGCTTCGAGCTCGGCGATGCGGGCGACATCTACGCTCGGTGGCCGTGGGGGCGGTTGATCTGCGGCAGAAGAGTGGTTAGGCGTCTCCGCGCGAGGAGACGGTAGGCCAGCGTACTGAGCGAGATCTGCTCGAAATCCTGACTGAGCGACTCGATGTTGGTGATGAGCGTCGCCAGCAATGCTCGGGCCTTGCGAATCGGGTTCTCGCGATTCGGCGTGCCAGCGAGGGCGTCGTCAAGCTCTCGGAACGAGTTGGCGAGTTCTGGGAGAGGAAGCAGGTCAGTTCAGGCTCAGTCGATTATCCGGCACAACTCACTTTCGAGAGCGTCTTTCTCCAGCTCTGGGAGCCCCTCATCCTTGCTAATCACATCCAGCGCCATTTCCGGTAACCGCTCGTCCGTTCCGCTGCCCAGTCCTCGCACTTCCCACGGCAGCTTGCCAAAGTAGTGCTGGCGGTACCGTACTCTGCGCTCTCGCTCTCGCGTCGAGAGCGGAGAAAACGTCGAGGACAACTTCTCAGACTGTCCCGAAAGCAGGCGAGCTGCGAGAATCAATCGTCAACGTCGTCACTTCAGCATCGCATCGTCAACACACCATATTCTCGTCTTCGCACCACCTCGGCGACGGTTGCAACGTAGGCTGGAATCAATCCTTCGAGACGAGCGAGATGCTTGAAGTTGTCCGTCCGGGTGCTGCAGGGGAGGGCAAGGTCAGCGCGGCAAGTACGAGCAGGTACGATCCTGTGAACGAACCGCAGGTCATGGTCGAGAGCGCCGAGCTCAGCAGGCATTGTGGCGATGTCGCTCTGAAGCGTCGAGATCTTCTGCATTTCGTTGAGAAGGTACCGGGTCATGGCGTTCTGCGAGCAAATGTGTCAGTCGAGCTCGTCTCAGGGGCGGATGACATATTCACCTTGCGCTCGACGAGGAAACGGATTCGATCTCGGTGCTCGGCGTCGCAGACGGAAAGCTCCTCGAAACAAGATGCGCGGAGGTCGGGGTCGCTCACTGCGAGGAAGCGGCGCATTAGCTATCACTTGTCCATTTTCGCGAAACAACTTACTCTCTTGACCGGCATGAACAAGCTCCTCAATGCGCATGTGGCCCTGCTCGGCATCGTGCTGGCAAGCCTCGAGGTCCTGCATTTCGAGCCTGTTTCGCGCGGCTGTTACCTCGGCGACTGACGCGAAGGACCATCTCAACGCACTTTGTGGCTTCGAGATCTGCTTGAACGGCCTCGGTACCAGCGACTACCCCGTCGAGCGTGGCTCGAAGCGCCTCGCTCCGAAGCTTCAGTTCCGCTGGGGGACATCAAACGGTCAGCAAGTAAACAACCATTGAGGCAGCAAAGCTGGATATATACCGAGCACTTTCGCGCACCCATCCCGCACCGCAAGCATCTTATCCGTCGAGACGTAGTCTCCTAGATAACGCTGCTTCTCCGGCTGCGGCACGCTCGACGTGCTACCCTCCCGTGCGTGTCCGGAGCTCCCGCTCGACGCGTGGCGCATCAACAGCCCCGCAACGATCGCAACTTTGCCAATGGCGTCCATCGATTCCTCCCACCCTGTGAGGAGTGCCTCGTAGCGTTCCATTGTTGGCTGAGCGGACTCGAGGAAGAGCGAGAAGGATGAAGCTGTGCCGGTGTTGACGCGGTAGAGGTTCGACAGGGCGAGGGCGAGAGAGGCGTGCTGGAGCTGGATTGCCGAGATGAGGGCGTGCAGGGTTTGGAGGTTGTGGAGCGAGAGGGATCGATGGGAGTGGAGTGGATCTTCCGCTGTAAGAACAACAGTGTCAGCAGCGCATGGCAATCTTAATGATGAAGAAAATGCAGCGTTGACAGCCGGCTCCTTACGATTCAGCGGGGGCTCCGTCAAGACCGCCTCTTCCGTCACAACTAGGGCCGCGGCCACCTCCTCCGGATCCGCATCAAGATGCTCCCGATCAAAGACATAGATCCTCTTGACGCCCGTCTGCATCCCCCTCACGCTCGTCGTCGATCCAGCTCCTGCGGGACGCGGCGTCAAGACTGCTGAACTGGCGGGTGTGTTGGCGAGGAGTGCGAGATGTTGAACGGCTTCGTCACGGTTCAGGGGCGCGCCCTCTTCGTTCATCAGGATGAGGCATTCGGGCGGGATGGAGAGGAGGGGCGAGAGGCAATTGTACTTGAGCTCGTCGAGACTGCGGAGTCGACGAGCCGGACTGTTAACACTCGAGAGGTCGCTTGGAGACCTGTCGACTCGCACTCACGTCGTGACATCGCGAAAGTCCTCCGGGAGCAACCCGAACTCTGCGCCGTCTGAACTCCTCACGACGAACAGCGAGGGCTGTCGAGGCAGCTCATGTCGTTCATCGTGCTCTTGCCGTAAATTGGAGCGGCTCAGCATGGCGCTCTGGGCGCGGTGAGGCCAGTGACAGAGTCTGGAGATGATGAGGAGGTGGGGAGGCGATGTGGCGAGCGGCGGCTTGTGCGGGCGAAGCAAGCCTGCGATCCACAAGTCCCGGCGAGTTCAGCTGTCCGAGCCTGAGCAGGTGCGCGTAGATGAAAGCGGAGGCGATAGCGTGGGAGAGACAGTTGACGGCCGGCGACGACGGCGAGACGACCGTCAGGTTTACCTCGAGATGCTACGCCTGACTCCTTGGGCCGATTGAAAGACTCTCTTTGGTTCGGACGATCAAGCTGGGCGCAAAGGAAAGGTGTCTGCAGACGAGAGAGACGGGATGGATTGCAACAACAGGTCATTGTGAGGGAAACAGACGAAAGGGCCAGCGTTGAATCAAGACAAGACTCCACTGCTATGCTGGTGTCGATTCAGAGCCGCCCTGAGCAGGCGCCGCAGAGTCCGCCATCTCGACATCTCCATCTGCCGCCGATGACGCAGCTGCCACCGTTTGCACGCCTGCGGGTCCATAATACGTGGCGGTAGCGAGCCCGACAATTGGTTCTGGCGTCGTGGGATTCGGCCACTGGGCCGGACTGAGCATGCCTGCGTCGCTCGGTTGAGCAGGATGGTCGGGAGTCGCTGACGAGGGGGCGAGTGCGGTCGTTCGCGAAGATTGTGACGTGGTGGTAGGCATGGCTAACGCTTGTGGTGAGCTGAGTGCAGCCGCTTCATGGGCGACATCAGAGTCGGTCGGTCAAGCCGAAGAAACGAGAGGAACGCACATCCTGCCGCATCCTCCGCCTTGACCCGCTGCTCCTGCTTGATCTCGACCTTCAACTCCTCCTCTCCGTCGTACTCCTCCTGAACGTACGGCACACCCCTAACTTCACACAAACACCTCTTTAACTCCCTCTCCACCCTCTTCCCCTTCCCTTGCGCGCTTCTCAGTTCCACCTCTACCCGTCCCACGGGTTCACGAAGGGCGGCACGTTGTTGTAGTATGCGAAGGACGGCGGCTAGGCGGTCTTTGCGCGGTAGGCGGGCGAGGGTGGATGAGGAGGAGAGGAGGGTGGGGAGGAGGGTATCAAGAGAAGCGAGGAGTTGGTCGCGGTCCGGCTACGGTTGGGATACTCGATCGACGTCAGTGAGGCCTCCCAGCCAGTCACAATCGTCTCAGAACGTACCGACACGAGGAAGTCCTGCAAGAGTTGTTTCCGGAGAGCGTCAAGTCCGCCCTGCCTCTTCCACTGCTCTGCGAGCTGCTTCGGCGTGAGGCCGAGCGCATCAGAAGGACCAGCTTTTGCCATGGCTGCTCAACCAGTCGTGTAGCGGTTAGCGAGTGAGGGGTCCTTCTTCAAGTTCATCAGGATCATGCTGTCTCGCTCTTACCACGACGCTGCTACAGCTCAAGGAGATGCTCAAGTCTGTTCCTGGACGGACTGTCAGGCTTCTACAAGCCACTGTTGTGCCGCTGGCTCGACCGGCGGCCATCCGCTCCTTCACCTCGTCTCCCATCTCCTCCTCGCCAACTCCGCCTCCTCCCTCCTCCCAACCATCTCCAGCTGGTCCCTCCTCCCGCGCAGATGCCCCGCTTTCCAAACCACACCTAACACTCAAAGAAGCCGAGGACAAAGTGTTGGAAGAGAAGGGGACGAAGCCCGCTCCGTTCCTTTCTCGCGCACTGGGAGTCGTCGAGCCCCCTAGCAAGGTCAGGAAGTCGAGGGAGGAATGGAGGAAGGATTTGTTGAATAGGGAGAAAAGGCTCGAGGAGAGGAGGCATCTGTGCGTTTCGCGAGCTTAAGGTCTTGAGGGAAGAAGCGGACTGACGGGTCGAGATGGTGACGCAGGGTCAAGGAGGTTGCGCGGGGATACTTTCATGACTACAACGAGTTGCGGCATCACGGTGGAAAGGCGTACATGGCGCCCAAGACGCTCATCCGGGACGAGGTGCGTTCGTTCCTCCCCCTCCCCGACTTTCTGCTGACCCGGTCTAGCTGCACAGCTCGCGCTCTACTTCCCCAACATCGAGGGCATCTCGCTTGCGACGAAGCAAAAGGTGCACACGACCGACCTCTTCGAGAACAAGGTCAGCTTGGTCGCGTTTAGCAGTGTCCGCAGTGCGGAGGTACGTGTCGCTCTACCTCTCCAGCGCAAGTTGGCGAATCCTGACATGATCTGACGTACACAGGAGCACATCAACAGCTTTGTGCGGCCGACGCTCGCTGACATGAAGGGCGACCCGAGCTTTCAACACGTCTACGTGCGTGCGCCCGCTTCCGCGTTTTCTGAGCGTGACTGACTCCGGAACATCTGCAGATCAACCTGCAAGAGAACCCTCTCAAGTCGTTCCTCGTGTCGATGTTCCTGTCGTCGTTGCGGAAACAGGTGCCGGAGGAGTACCACCGGACGTACCTCCTCTCTCACCAGTCGCTCGAGTACCTGCGCGAACCTTTGGGGATGCCGAACAAGCACGTCGGGTACGTGTTCCTGGTGGACTGGCGGAAGAAGATCCGGTGGGCTGGGTGCAGCTGGGCGACGGTCGAGGAGGAGGAGGCGCTGAGACGGTGTGCGCATGTGCTTGTCCAGCGGTTGAAGGGTGGCGGCAAGGAGGAACCGAAGACGAAGACGTGAGTGATATCGCAACGTCGTTACTTTTGAACCAGGAGCAAGTTGACTGTGGCCGAATTGGCGACTGGAGAGCGGATGGCGAGGGGGAGCAAGTCTGGCAACGACGCCGCTCACGAGACACAGACAAACGTGACTGGCTGCGACTCTAGTTGACTACAGGACAGCAGTCATTCACTCGAGTCCACAGACCCAACACACCCCGTCCCTCTGCTCCAGTTACTCGTCGTCGTCCCCTCGCTGCCAAAGTCGACTCGCCGTGCTTGCGCCGCCACATGACCCGCGAGCGACTGGACGCAGCAGATGTACTCGTACAGCCCGAGCCCGTCACCCGCACCCGCGTCGCCGCCGCCCAACTCGCACCTCTACTCGCCCAGTAACCAGGGGCAGCAGCAGGGCCAGCAGGGCGGGCAGCAGTACCCTGGGGCGAGGTACTCGCTCATCAACAAGCTCCAGCAGCAGCACCATGCGCACTACCCACAGGGACCGCACCACGTGAGTCCCCTCCCCCAGGTCGCGTCGACAGCCACCGCCTTCCCCCGCTGACCTTGTCTCGCCTCGTCCTCCCTCGCCCGCTGGCCGTGCTGGAATGCGCTCGATTGCTTGATTGAACGACTGCCACCCCGACAATGACTGCGATCACCCTCCGTCGACCGTTTGCGCCGAGACAGCACCACCCCTCTCACTCATTCTCCTTCCCCGGCCCTCCTGGTTCGCCCGCCTACTCGAACGGTCCAGGGCACCAGCAACAACCCCACCATGCCGCATCTGTCCCTCCCCACTCTCATCACCCCGCAAACGGTGGCGGTCCTCCCCAGCTTGGCGGTCCTCACAATCCTCACCAGCCTCCACCGCCGCCCCCTCACCACCTCGCGAGCCAGTCTGCGCCCGCTGGATCCCCTCATCCTTCGTCGGCAGTGAACGGTGGACCGCTACCGCCTCATTGGGCGCAGCAGCTCAGCCTCGCGCAGACGAGTCGCTCGACCAACTCGCCTCACCACCATGCCCGCGCCGCCCACCTCGCCGCGAGGGCTCAGACGACCTCGTCTGCGATCGCGATTACCGATCCGAACCGACCGGGGAGCGTCATCTTGGGATCCAAGGCGAACGGGCTGCAGCACCGGAAAGATGCGAGTCTCGAGGAGCGGAGTTCGTCGGTCGCGTCAAACCGGACAGGCGGGTCGAAGGATGTCGGAGGGGCGAGTCCGACGGCGACGAGTGCAGAGGGAGTGCCGAGCAGCGCAAAGGAGAAGGATGGGAAGAACACGTGGACAACAATCGACATGGGCGGTATGAACCTCAAAAACCTGTCGTCGGCCCTGTTCAGATACGACTTCCTCACGACCCTGTATATCCCTCACAACGCCCTCACCGAGCTCCCCGCAGCCATCTGCAGGCTCGCGAACCTCACCCTCCTCGACGCCTCGTCCAACAAGCTCTCCTCACTCCCGCCCGAGCTCGGTCTCCTCACCCGCCTTCGCGACCTCTTCCTCTTTGACAACCACCTCACGAACCTCCCTCCACAACTCGGCACGCTCCACCTCCTCGAGACGCTCGGCGTCGAGGGCAACCCGCTTCCCGAGACCCTGCGGTCCCTCATCGAGAAGGACGGCACCTCGTCCCTCATCGCCTACCTGCGCGACTCGTGCCCCGTCCCGCCGCCGCCACCTGAGCGTGCGTGGCTCACGATCGAGCCCGACTCGCTCCCGCAGCTCGACAAGCGACCGGACGAGACATTCTCGCTCCTGTGCTACAACATCCTGTGCGACAAGTACGCGACAAGCCAGATGTACGGCTACACGCCGTCGTGGGCACTCAACTGGGAGTACCGCAAGGAGCTCATCCTGCAGGAGGTGCTCAACTACGGGTCCGACATTGTCTGCCTTCAGGAGGTCGACGTCGAGCAGTACGAGACCTACTTCCTCGAGCACCTCTCGGCGAACGAGTACGACGGCGTGCACTACTCCAAGTCGCGTGCGCGGACAATGTCGGGCGACGAGAAGCGCCAGGTCGACGGCTGCGCGACCTTCTTCAAGAACACGGTGTTTGCGCTCGTCGAGCAGCACCTGATCGAGTTCAACCAGATCGCGCTCCGACGACCCGACTTCAAGAAGACGGAAGACATGTTCAACCGCGTCATGACCAAGGACAACATTGCCGTCGTAACGCTCCTCGAGCACCGCGTCTCCGGCGCACGCCTCATTGTCGCCAACGCCCACATTCACTGGGATCCCGAGTTCCGCGACGTCAAGCTCGTCCAGGTTGCCATGCTCATGGAGGAGCTCAACAAGGTCGCGAACGACTTTAGCCGGCTGCCCGCACGCATGAACCTCGGCGAGGGATACGACAAGGCGCCGCACTACGCGAACGGGACCAAGATCCCGCTCATCGTCTGCGGCGACTTCAATTCGGAGCCATCGTCGGGCGTGTACGAGTTTCTCAATGCGGGCCGGGTCGAGCGCGACCACGCCGACTTTATGGACCACACTTACGGCGAGTACTCGACGACCGGCGCCAAGCACGCGTTCGATCTCAAATCAGCTTACTCGCACGTCGGATCGAATGGCCACTTCGAGCTCCCGTTCACAAACTACACGCCGGGCTTCAAGGGTGAGTTCGCACTGCTCGCTAATTCCGGCCGCCGTCCCGACTGACGTTTACCTTGTCCCTGCAGGCACGATCGACTACATCTGGTACTCGCAGCGGTCACTCGGCGTGCAGGGTCTCCTCGGCGAGCTCGACTCGAACTACCTCGCATCGACCGTCGGGCTGCCCAACTGCCACTTCCCCTCGTGAGTGCCACTTGTCGCATCGCTTCCGTGTCCTCGTCATTGATGTTGCGCTTCGCCCCGCAGCGACCACATCTCGCTGCTCGCCGAGTTTAAGATCAAGCAGTAGTCGCGCCTCTCCCGAATATACCTCCCTCTCCTTGTCCATCCACCCTCCTCGCCATCATCTACGAATCGTTGTCCTTGTCTCTGTGTGTGTGTCAACCCTTGTGTTTGTCTTCATCGCAGTCTCGTCCTTGCCTTACAGCTCTATTCTCCTCTCCCCCCTCTGCTCCTTCCGCTTTCCCCATCCTCATCCTCGTTCTTCTTGGTCGCGGCGCGCTCCACGCATCGTCGACGTTCGTCTCGCGTCTCCTCCTCTCCCTCGGATCTCCTGCATTGGCTAGAAAAGTCACAAGCCTCTCATTCTTCGTCTGCGAGTCCTGGTCTTTGGCTGCGAGCTACTCCTGGTTTGCAAATGGCGAGAGTGCTAAGCAAGCGATGGATACGGGACAGTGCGAAGATCGAACGAAGGCATGGCGATGTAAGCCGTGCGAAGGGGGATAAAGGGCGGTAAAGCGAGGGTATTAACGTAAGCGAGGAGGCATAGGTAAAGGTATCGTGAGAACGTGTAAGAGATTTCCTCCTGGCCCTCTAGAGTCGCAGGGAGCGGGCTGGCGCAGTCTTGGGTGCCGTCGAGGCGGCCTGGCCGGGCTTTACGCGCCTCGTAGTCGCGGTCGTCGAGTAAGGGACCGTCCGTAGGGGCAAAGTCGAGACGGAAGGAACCTTCGAGGGCGACGACCGAGTGCGGGTTGGAGGAGCAGGTCGTACGGCGGGACGACGGGTCTGCGAAGGTGTAGGAGACATGTTGGCCATCGAGAAGCCGCCAAGACCGGTGAAGGCTTGTGTGATCTGCGTGCAAAATCATCAAGTTCTGCGTCCCAGAGAGAAGGAGGAAAGTTCCGCTCACCTCGGCCAAGGGAGACTCTGTCAAGTTCCGTGCCCGCCTGTTCGCCTCGCCGTCGTCAGGAACCGGCTCTTCCTCCTCCTCGAGCAACTCGTCCACGTCAGTCTCGTCGCGGAAGACCGTCCCCGCCTCGAGCTCGACATCGTCGTCGCTCGCCCTGCCGGAACTCCGTGCGTAACCGGAGTCGACGGTCGACGAGAAGCTGCGGTCGCCTGCTGCTGTTTGAGGCGAGGCTGGCACAGATGTCGAGGCGAGACTGATGTCGACGACGGAAGAAGCGTCGAAGGGGTCGAGAGAGGGGGCGTTGAACGGACCGGACGATGCGTCTTCGGCGGGCACGAGACGCGGCAAGTCGGGCAGGACGCGAGTCCGCAGGGTGCCGGTACAGATGCCATTCGACGACGGGAACGCCTTCGCGAGCGTTGCAGATGGTCCCGCGGCGAATCGGCGCATACTCTTGCCGCAACTTCCATCGAGCGACTTTGCCCCTAACGTCGGCTTCTTCCCCTTGCCCAAGATCTCCTTTTCGTGCGGCCGTCGTGCAAAGGGATCCACATTCTCCTTCTCCTGCAGCTTCAAGCCCCGCCTGTGCCCGTCGCGAAGCTCGAGACCATCCTTGCGTCGCGCCTTCGCCGTGTTTGTCGACGAAGCTGACCGAGACGACGAGGCGGAGGGCAGAGCGTCGGCCGTCTCGTCACGATAGACCGCAAAGAGACCTGTCGGCATCGCTGCGTGGGCTGGCGCGCGGGCGCTGGCGAAGGTGACGCTTTGTTGACGAACGGTTCTACCGAGGCTGGAAATGCGCGAAGAGGTAATCGGCGAGCTTGTCGACGGTGCGAGCGCGAGTAAAATGCGCTGCCAAGTAACAGACAGGCCAAGAGCACGGGAGGAGGTGTATCTCGGGGAGAAGGTGAGGAGGAAAGGGAGAACCCTTCTCGGGCGCAACTTTTCGCGGCTAACGAAGGCAGGCGGCACATTTGGTGCCTTCCAGTCTGTCAGAACTGTGACAGCAGTACGCCTGGAGAGGACAGCGCGGCCAGACTGTCGTGAACGAGGTCTAAAGTTGCGAATTAGTCGAGGCCACGCATCTCCTGCTTCTACCGACGCTCAAGGTATGGCCATGGGGTCAACGAGCGTGTCCGTCTCCTTGGCCTTGCGCTTGATGATCTTCCAGTCGTCCTCTGGCCGCCACATATCCCGCTGGAGGATGTAGACCTGAGTGAACGAGCAAGTGTGAGCGATCCCCCAACGAGACGTGCACGCTGGAGGTTCCGCGCACTTCGGAAATCTCCTTGGGCAAGTCGTGCGAGCCCTCGCCGACCAGCCGTCCGCGGAAGTCGCGGATCTCGAGACTCTGCCAAGGGCGGACTTGGTCAGTCCAGTCCGACTCTTCCGTCGCGACTTGTGTCGAACGCGCCTGAAGAGTCGTGAACCGCACGACAACCTGACCGACAAACTCGTCCTTCTTGAAGATCTCCTGCTCGCGCATGCAAAGAATCTTCTGCTCGACCACACGATGCAGCTTCCAGTCCAGTGCGAGGCCCTGGAGTTTCCGATCGCGTTGCGCCTTTACCTCCTCGACAACAGGACCTGATGCATACTTGCGAAGCAGCTCATATTTGCCCCTGGACAGAGATCAACGTCAGTCGCCGATGCGGGAAAAGCGAGCAAGCCTCACTCACGATGCTAGAGCCTGATTCGTCGCCGTGTACGCCTCCAGCGCGCGGAAGTTGAACTCTCGTCTCCATCCCTTGCCGAGCAGCTTCCTCCACCGCAGTGCGCTGCGTGTGGGAACAATGTCAGTGCCGGCCACGAAGTGAGGTTTGGCAGGTGAACGCACGCCCGCAGCGACTGCGTCCACTGCACAACGTCGTGCCACACGTACGATCGCCAATTGTAAGGCGAGTCAGCAGGGATTACACGCCGTCCTCGCGGAGGGATGTAGTTCGCTGGGTGAGGGAAGCCTTCGATCAGCTCGTGCAATAATCGCCGACCTGAAAACTGCACGCACCGAAGACAGGAATAGCTGAAGTCTGTTGAGAAGCAGCGTCCGGGAGGTCAGATGGGTCAGCATACTTGCGACAGAATGTCGGGAGGAGAAGGACGGACCGTCGCGAGGTCGGCAGTCTGCTTCCGGCGGTTCATCTTCTCCATGAGCCTCGCCTGCTTTATCTGCAACTCCCTGATCGAATCTGGCTCCGTCGCATACCCTCGTCGCGGAGCTGGCACGGTCGCCTGCTGTGAAGCGATGAAGCGGGCGGCGACGGCGGGAGCGAACGCAGCGGACGGCCCCACGAGCTGAGCCACGAGTGGCGGCCTGAAAGAGCGTACTGCCTGCATCGCACAAGCCACTCGAGCGGAAGGGAGCTTGTTGCAGCGAATCCAACCTGGTTCCGCCCTCTTCTCCTCCGACCGTCACACCCGAGTCGCCCAGCTGACATGTACGGCTTGTGAATTGGGCAGAAAGGGGGCTCAGGGAGATCTCAGGCGCGCCCCGGCCCCATCGCTGCGCTCCGACGACGGGCTCGCTCTGTCCTGCTGCTCGGTGCGCGGCAGACGAACCGATCGGGAATGCTGAACGACGCTATAACGATGCAGATGCTGTAAATCTAGTGTGGACGACTGGACGAACTACCACGAGAGCTTGGCGACCGGACCCTTGGGCCAGGCGCGGACCAACACCTTCCTCACCTCGTCCATGGCGAGCACGCCGACGGCGAGGGGGATCGGCACTATTGGGGACGAAAGTCAGCTCTCAGCCACTCGAGGCAGAAAGAGAGGAGACGCACGAAGCCAGAACTCGATGGGCACGCTGGCGGTTCCGAAAAGGTTCTGAATGCCCTTGACCTCGGTGACAAAGATTGCGATGGAGAGCGAGATGACCGGTCCGCAGATGAGCTTCCAGTTGTGCTGCGGGCCGTTCTGGAAGATCGACATGCGCTTGTTGCGGACCGAATTGAGGTTGGCAAACCTGCGGATGGAGCGGCATTAGTCTCGGCGAGCCGTCCTCGAGCGAGCTGAACGCACTGGAGGATGACGAGGGTGACGAAGTAGACGCATTGGCCGGTGTTGAGGAAGTTGTTGAGCTCGGCTTGCGAGTGGCCGTAGAAGCCGTCCGAAAATTTCTCAAACGCGAAGAACATGCTGCCGATGGGGATGCCGGCGCTCTTCCAGATATAGAAGAAGAACATCGAGTGTGCGCAGATCGTCTCGAGGGTGCCAATGAAGAGGTAGCTGTCGCCGACGGGAAGAGTCAGCGCAAAGATCTGGAGATACATCGTGCGGGACCTCCACGCACGAATGACCGTAGACGCGAAGGTTGACGAGGCGAGACTTGGACGGGTCGCGCGGCGGGAGCGAGAGGAGGTCGAATTCGGGCTTCTCGAAGACGAGCATGAGGCAGCAGAACAGGTCGGTGAAGCAGCAGATGATGATCATGAGGAAACTGCTGAGCGGGAGCGGGCAGCCGAAGAAGACGTTGAGGATGACTGGCCAGTCTCTGTGAGACGCGCGAGTGTCAGAGCGAGAACGAGAGTGAAGGGGTCAACGGACGCACTCGGAGTAGGAGCCGGCCGGCAAAAGGTACGAGATGACCTTCTGTAGGTTCTGGAAGACGAGACGACCGAGTCGGACGCCCTCGATGATGTTGGAGAAGTCGCCCAAGAGGACAAGGTCGGCCGCTTCCATCGCGACTTCGGAGCCGGAGGCCATGGCGATGCCGACGTTGGCTGCCTTGAGAGCCGGAGCGTCCTGCAAAGTAATGCTGTTAGCGCAAGTGCATCGAAAGTTTCGGGGAACGCAAACGCACGTTGACGCCGTCACCCGACACTGCGACGACGTTCCCGCGCGCCCGAAATTCGGTGACGATGCGAAGCTTCTGCTCGGGCGTCGTGCGAGCAAAGACGATCTCCTCGTACTTGCAGACGACGTCCCACTCTTGCTGCGAGAGCGCCGCAATCTCCTTTCCCTCGACGACGAGCGCGCCGTCGATGAATGTGAGGCGGTCGTCGCGCACCTTCTCGAGCTGATTGTAGCGGTCCTTCGCGGTGAAGTCGGCGACACGGTCGGGATCACCGCGGCGAAGGATGCCAATCTGCTGAGCGATCGCACAGGCTGTGAGAAAAAAATCACCCGTGACCATCGTGAAGCGGATGCCGCAGCGGCGCGCCTCAGAGACAGTGTGCGGGATGTCGACGCGCGGGGGATCGATGATGCCGACGAGGCCGATCACGGTCAAGGAGGAGTCGGCAGCCTCGAGAACCTCTGCCTCGAACTCGGTCGTTCCAGGTATGTTGACGGGAACGAACGACCGGCGAGTGAGGATAATGACACGCTGGCCCTGGCGCGAGAGCGCTTCTTGCTGAGCGACGAGGCGGGCGCGAGCGTCGGCATCGAGAGCCTTGATCTCGCCATCGTCGATGCCGGAGATGTACGAGTCGCAGCGGTCGAGGAGGATGTCGGGCGCGCCCTTGACGAGGATCTCGCCGTCGTGCGCAAACTCGGCCTTCTCGCCCGAGGGGACGGCGTAGGTGAGAGCGAATTTGTTCTTCGAGTTGAAGGGGAGGTCGAAAGCGCGGTCGAAGCTGGACGAAATGGCTTCAAGACCGCCGTCGAGAGCGGCGGCGAAGCGAAGGAGTGCGCCGTCGGTCGCGTTGCCCTGGACCTTGCGCTCGGCGATGGGCGCATCGAGCGTCGCCAGGTCGAAGAAGGCGTCGTTGCAGACGACCATGCTCTTGCGGAAGTGGACAAACGCCTTCGAGTCGAGGTGCGTCGTCTGCTCGAGGTCGAGTTGCTGGTCGACAAAGGCAAGCGAGACGACCGACATCTTGTTTTCGGTGAGGGTGCCGGTCTTGTCCGAGCAGATGACGTTGACACAGCCCAGCGTCTCGACGGTCGAGAGCGACTTGGGGAGGATCTTGGCGTCCCTCATGCGGCGCGCGATGAGCGAGAGAGTCATGGCGACGGCGATGGGCATGCCTTCGGGAATGAAGGCGACGACGAGCGACATGAGCTGTACGTGAAGGCGAGGTTAGCGGGCGTTGCGAGAAGGGATGAAGCCGGACGCACGTTAGTGAGGATACCGGTGGTGTTCAGGAATTGGAAGTGGTCGACACGAAGCCATGCGATCCACGTGATGAGCATGATGAGGACGAGGGTGACCGTCAAACTGATGATAATCATGACGAAGCGCGTAATGTCCTTCTGCAGGGTCGTGCGCTCGTCGGCGCTAGATCGAGTGAGCGTGTTGATGCGTCCCATGACAGTCGATGCACCGGTGAGGACGACGACCGCCGTAGCGGTACCGTTGCAGACGTGCGTGCCGAGGAGAGCGATGTTGCGCGCTTCGAGGAAGTTCTGCTCATCCGTCGTGACCGTGCCGGCGACTTCCTCCGACTCTCCTGTGAACAGCAAAAGCGTTAGCAAATGAGCCCTCGACGCGACGGAAAGCGGGCGCACCGGTGAGGACGGCTCGGTCGAACCTGAGGTCATTCGACGCCTTGATGATGCGCATATCGGCTGGGACCTTCTGGCCGGTACTGAGGAGGACGACATCGCCGACAACGAGGTCGCTACTGGGAATCTCGCGGGGCTGGCCATCCCGCAAGACGACGGCGTTCTCGGGAAGAAGCGACATGATCGAGTCCATGACCTTCTGGGCGGACCAATCTTGGAGAGCGGAGAAGATGGCCTGGGAGAAGATGACAATCAGGACCACGATGGCGAGTGCAAGGTTGTAGGGTGCTGGGGGGTTGCCGAGAGGGCGCCCTGCGAACGAAGGAGATGGTCAGGCGGCGGCTCCGGTGTGAGTGTGTGAATTCGCACGCACAAGAGATAAAGAAGATGATGACGCCGATCCAAAGGATGGAGCAGAAGTCGCCAAAAGTATAACGGAGCACTTTCTTCCACCAGTCCGACTTGCGCTTGGCGAGGACGTTCCTGCCATTGCGCTGGAGGCGCTTCGTCGCAGCCGACGAGTCGAGTCCAAGCTCGGGCGAGACGTTGAAGCGCTGGCAGACCTCAGCTGGCGAGACGGTGTGGTGGTCGAGACGGGAGAAGAAGTCTGCGTCTGCGCCGGCCTGCAGGGTGTTCGGCGCCTGTTGCTCCTCCTCTGCAGGCTTCTTGCGCCAGAGCGCGAGGCGCGAGGCGAGTGAGGGGCCGTTTCGAGCGTGATGGTTCCGGCGCGAGGTGTTGGGCCCGTCGAAGCGCTGCGAGTCGTAGACGTGGATCGAGAGGGTGCGGTAGCCGAGAGGGATGTGCGAGTTCTGGGTGCGCGTGCGAGGGATGTCGAGTCCGAGTGCGCGAGAAGGGAGCGTCTTGGTCCGCTCGAGGCGGAACTCTTTGTTGTCGACGATCGAGACTTTGGGGGCGTCCATCTTTGCGTGTTGACCCTGTGAGGAACCACTCGGTACGCTGGAGTGCCTAGTGAGGGTGTCGTGGCGGGAGGGTGGAAGGGCCGTTGACGTCTAGTTGAGCGTGCGAGAGAGAAAGGGAGAGGCGACTGCGGTCTCACTTCTGTACTCGTTCGCGGGCGGGTCGACGTGAGCGGGTGTGGACGAGTCGCAGTGGAGCGTACGAAGCAGAGCGAAAGAGAGAGAAAGAGGCGGGCGGGCCCAGTCGAGTGGTCGTATAATCGCCCGCTGAGAGGTTTCCGCTCGATCGGTGTGCACGAGTGGATTCAGCCTCGCCCACGCCGGTTACAGTGAGCCTTTCAAATGCAGGGCCAGACGTGGCATAGCCCGCATAATCACGCTTCGAGGCGGCTCTTCCGGGCGAGCGACCATGGCGGGAGACAGCCTGCGGGAATTCGTCCTGCGACGAGGACGGAGCGCTTTTCCGTCACTTGACAAACACACGCGGTCGACGAACTGATCGGAAGGAATTCTTTCCGACACTGCTTCGTGGAAGAGCCGTCTGTGAGATCCGTAATACTCGACTGGGAGAATCAAGCAGACAGAGGAGAAGTCGACGCACCATCTCGCTCGAGCATCGGTTCTGCGTGCACGTTTGCCACACTACCAACATTCTGCACCCTGCACTGAGCATCCTGCCTCACCATGAGCCGCTGTCGCCGCATTCGACCCGTCGCTGGAAAGCGATCAAGTCGCTGAGATGAAGGGCGACGGCAAGGGTATCAAGGAAGCAGGCAGACACAGCCGTGAGCTGTGTACTGGTAGCAACGCGGGGCCAGTGCGAGCGAGGTAGCCAACGCCGTCCTCCCGTAACCTTCACCTGCCTGTTCATCTTGGCCTCGTCCACCTCCCGCAAACGATGCTCATGTGGCTTGTGCTGGCATTGCAATGGGCGCTCCTTGCCTACCAGTGCAGGAGAAGCGGTACCGCCTTCTCGGCAGCGCAGCAACTACCCTTCCTCGCCGTCCTAGTCGCTTCGGTTCTCTGGCAAAGACAGCGGGAAGGCTGGGTTTGGACGGGACCGGTAGCGCTGGGCGCGATTGTGCTTGCGTACTCTGTAGGAACGACGCACGCGGAGCGGTTGAGGAGGCACGAGGTGAAGCCGCTGGCGCCGAAAGACGCTTCGACGAGTTCGGTCGTTTATCGGTACAAGATGGTGCATTTGCTCTTCCTTCAAACACTTCCGAGGCGCTCACAAGTCGACAATGCAGTCGCCGGCGGAATGCGACGAGCACGGCCGGGTCTAGTGAGTTGTTCCTTACCCTCCTTCTCCTTACCTACTGAGCCTTCTTTCGCTCCCAGCGGGGGCGAGCTCCTCAAGCTCATCGACGTCTCAGCCGGTCTCGTCGCAGCCAAGCATGCAGGCGGTCCATGCCTGACTATCAGCGCCGACCGGGTCATCTTCCTCGAGGAGATTCGGGTCGGAGACGTGATCTCGCTTTCGAGTGCCGTCAACAGGGCATGGGGCAGGTGCGTCTCCCTCGTCAGACTCCCTACGAGCCATTACTGACATTTGCAGCTCAGCTCAATGGAGATCGGCGTTCGCGTTATGCGACAATCTCGCACCGACCCACTCGGTCCCGAAACATACTGCTCGCACGCCTATCTAACCTTCGTCGCCAAGTCCTCTCCTCCACCTCCTCCCGGCCCTCTCCTCTCTGTCACCGACACGCTCGGCCTTACTCGCCCTCCCAAACCCCGCCGAGCCCAACTCCCCGGACTCAAGCCCTCCTCCCTCCTCGAACAAAAACGCTACCTCCTTGCGGGCCGCCGCCGCGCACACCGCATCAAACAAGCGAAAGAGAACGACCGTCGCAACAGGGCTTTCCAGGAACAGATCTACGAGATTGAACGCGAGTCGAGGGTTGGGGCGGCTGCGGCTGTCGACGAGCAGTTTGAGGATCGCAAGGCGCTGTTGGGACAGTTGCAGGTCGAGTTGTTGAGTGAGATGTTTATGCGGGGCGAGTCGGATGTCAGAATAGAGGGAGACGAGGTCGTGGGCGAGATTGAGGGTTTCGTCGAGCCCGTGCGAGTCAAGAAGGCGCTTATCGACCACGCAGTACTTGAGAAGGGTCACGGAGGATGGCACAAGATCTCGCTCGCGACGGACGAAGACGTCGACCGCGCGGCGGGGCATACGATGCGCGTCTCGCTCGATCCGCATGTACAGGCCGCTTCGGACGTCTCGTCCGTCCCTTTCGAGGCGACGCTCTCGATGGGACTGTGGATTGTCAGGCCGCAGCATTGCAACTCGAAGTCGATCTTGTTTGGCGGCACGCTCATGCGTTGGTGCGTACTCCTTGCCCTCGTCTCCGACCAAGCTGACGCCGTCGGTCCGACAGGGTCGAAGAAGTCTCGACTATCGCCGCTCGACGCGTCTACCCGACCGCGTCCTGGTCAAGCGCCGCCATCGACTCGTTGACGTTCAAGACGGCCGTTCAACCGGGCGAGGTCGTCTATGTCCGGGCGGCGGTCATCAAGGTGTTTGATTCGTCGCTTGAGGTGGCGGCTGTCGTGACTTGTGGTGCGTGCTTCCTTATTTGCCTGCGCAGGTCGAGCTACGGCTGATGCGGGCGACTTGTGCAGAGGACCGCAACTCGCCGAGCCCGAAGATCCGCGAGGTCTCCGAGTCGTTCTTCACGCTCGTCCGTCCCCTGTCCAACTCTCTCTTCCTCTCCTCCTCTTCGCTGCTGACGCGCCCTGGCGCCCTCGACAGGTCGCCATGGACCCCCTCTCCGGCCGGCCACTCAAAGGCGTACTCCGTCACATCGAGCTGCCTCCCTCCGGACCCGTTACAGAACTCGCTTCGCTCGCGCAAAAGAGGAGGGAAGACAGGTTGCTCGACAAGCGGATTCTGCAGAGGTGCGTCCTGCCCTACCCTCTCGCTCACTTCGCTCGGGCTGATGAACTGGGGTACGGGACAGGGTTTACGCGTGATTGGGGCTTCCATACAGCTCGTTGCATTACATACAATGTGCTATCTCGACGCTCGTACCGGAGGCTATCTCGATGCTCGTACCGGAGACTGGATGCTACAACGATGCTGGACGACGCGAAAGTCGGATCTCAGGCGATATAGGGAATGGAGCGAAGGATGGAAGGAGTGTCTGTGGTCGGTGTTGATGCTATGGTGATGATGCTGGAGGTGTAGGCGCACTGAAGCGTCTCGGAACTGCTTGGCGTGATGCTCTCGCCGTTGCGGCAGTGGTGCTGGTGGAACCCAAAGTCGCTCGGCCAGCTTGACCTCGATGGCGAGGCGGTAGCTGAGGACGAGGCGACGGTACCGAGGTCGAATTGGGGCCGAGGAAAGGTGAAGGAGCGGAAGCTGGGCTCGTGGAAGGCGGGTGCGAAAGGGCGGGACGAGTAAGGCTGGCGGTGGTTGGGCTCGTCGCGTACGACGGAGAGAGGGAAGCAGGAGGAGCTACGTTGGATTAAGGAGGCGTCAGCGTAGCTTCCGAAGTGGAGGAAAGGAGCGGGACAGACCGGGAACGGTTGAGGCAGTTAGTTTCGCGGGTTTGCCCCTTCCATGCTGACAGGGCGACGAGTGACTGGTACCGCGACGAGTGGACGACGAGGTGCGGCCGGTCTTTGAGGGGCAGAGCTGTCACCGGCAAGTGTCTGGCTGGATGGGCTGGTTCGCTCCAGGCGAGACGCTTGTGCTTGATCCGACAAAGTTTGTCGCTCGCCTTTGTTTCGAGGTGAAGCATACCGCGCGCGACCGTATCGATGCCTCGAGCAGTCTTCGTGCTTAGGCGAAGACGTTTCGCCGGCGGAGCAGCGGGCTCGTGCTCGTCGACCGTGCCGTCCTTGTCCTTCGCCTCGACCGCCTTCTTCTGCGACCGCGTCGTTGGAGCCCCTTTCTGGATGTGCTCGTTTGAGCTCTCCCAAACGAGCGGAGGAGGACGGGGTCTGCGAAAGCAAGTTGGGAAGGTCAGTCCGTCCCATCGTCCTTCTCGGCGGACGGGCGGCCCTGAACGGACGTGGAGGACTCGAGCGCGCTATTCAAGACGTTGAGATTGAGCTGGAGGTGCGGGGTCGAAGGCACTGAAGGAGTCGAAGCGGGAGGAGCCGGAGGAGGGAGAACTGGCGAGTAGATCTGCATCGGCGGCGTCGCGTCGGGGGCGTACTTGACACTGCCGAACGCGCAATCCGTCTTGTGCCGGACGCCTACAGATAGCCGATTAGTGACGTCCCCAGAAAGGCGCAGGAAGAGGAACGAACGCACAGCTTTCGCACGGAGCGCCGGTTTCGAAGGCTGAGCAGCGTACGCGACGTCGCCTGCACCTGCGCGCAGTAACAATTGTGTCAGACTTCTCGTGCGTTGAGACCGATAGCGTGCTCCGCTCTACGAGCGAAGTGCTCCTCGTCGCATGCCTAGAACCTGGGTACTCACTTCTCACAAGCTGCCGGTCTATTCCTCCTCACGCTCGTAGTACTCTGTCGCAACCGTACTGGGCCGTCTCGAGGCCAGCAGTCGTGAGAGTCGCAGTCGCCGGGCGAGGAGCACGGCGCCGCGGCCGCCATCGCTGAGCGGGGTCCTCGCCGGCAGCCCTGTCGTGGAGATGTCAGATGGAGCAGTAGTGAGCGAGTGAAAGTCCAGTACGAGGGATACGGAGGAGGGAGAGCATGGTCGAGACCAGCGTGATTGTTCGTCGACCGCGGAGACAGCCAAATCACCGCAGGACGTGCCGGAGGGAGATCGAGCGAGCACGTGTATTAGCCCAATAGCAGTGCAAACCCAGTAGCATTCCTCTCCGAGCGGGCGCAAGCGGGGGGAGTGGAGGCGAGCGGGAGAAGCCAACTCGAGAGCAAGTGACATCGTCTCGACAGCTCGCAGCCACCCAGTCCACGCCAGGCGAGCGTGTCTGACAGACTCCCACACCTGGAAAGGCTGTCTGGTCAGCCCGCTGCCCTTCCCCAAAGGTCGAGCTGGGCCCCTGACACTGGCCGCCTTGGTCTCTTTCCCTCCTTCACCTCACTCGATCTCGACAGATCGTCGCAGCCAGGTGCGTGAGCCCTCACAGAGAATTGCACGCAGACTGGTAGCCGCCCTGGGCTAATCTCACGCGCGCCCTGTCGCTCGCGCCGCTGTTCGACGCTGACTCCTATCGTCTCCACCCACCTCACAGATTCCGTCACCCGCGTCACTCCACACACAGTAAATCGTCCTCATTCGACGCGTCTGACGCGCAGCTGACCTCGCTCGCGCGGTCCGCAGACTCGCACCTTGACAACAATGGCCCCCAAGAATACCGCTTCCAAGGGTCCTGCCTCGTCCGCCGGAGCGACGGGTGGCAAGGTGCCGCAGAAGAGTGCGAAGAAGGCCATCAAGGGCACCGAAGGAGGCGAGAAGAAGAAGCGCAAGAGGACTCGCAAGGAGACCTAGTGCGTCTCGCCTCCGCACCGCTCGCGGCGTCCGCAGACTCGCGAAGGGCGACACTGACTGTTCCGCTCGTCCTGGATGGGTGACCCACGCAGCTCGTCCTACATCTACAAGGTGTTGAAGCAGGTTCACCCGGACACGGGTATCTCGAACAAGGCGATGCTCATCCTCAACTCGTTTGTCAACGACATTTTCGAGCGCGTCGGTGCGTCCCTTTCAGCCTTCAGTCTGCCGCGGACCCAGCTGACCTCTTCGCCTGCCCGTCGACAGCGACCGAGGCGTCGAAGCTCGCCCAGTACAACAAGAAGGCGACCATCTCGTCTCGCGAGATTCAGACTGCCGTTCGCCTCATACTGCCCGGCGAGCTCTCGAAGCACGCCATCTCGGAGGGGACGAAAGCTGTGACGAAAGTGAGTGAGAGTGCCGGTCGTTCACTCGACTCGAGCTGAGATGACCTACGCTTGTCTCCTTGCGCAGTTCTCGAGCCACAAGTAGGCCGCTTCGTCCGACAACCTCGCTTACTCTCCTCTTCTCGCTTGAGTAGCCGTGTAGCTTGAAGTCTACCTGTTGTTTTGTCCACGTCGACCTTCTGGCCTTTCACCGACTGAGAGGGAGGCAAGACCGCTCTCCTTCGTCGTCGAGCGCCTTACACAGCTTGAGCGCTACCACACGTTCACGACCCTGAAGCCCATAAGCTGCACGAAGCCTTCGTGTACTCACTCTCGCCGCTGTCCCCGTCCCCTCGACTCCGCGCCTCGACCTGCCTCATCAGCTTGCGCTCCTTACCCTCGCTTTGAAAGGTCGCCAGCTGACCATGGCATCGCACGAAGCTCTGATCCACTGCTCATGCACCGTGCCCTTCTCCGCCTCGCGCCCACCGCCCTCCGATCCGCCCCTCGCGCTCTTTCAACACCACTCCCTCTCGGACCTCTTGTTCTGCGAGGACTGCGACGCTGTGAGGTGCAACTCGTGTGCGGCGTGCGAGGTCGCTTGCTATTACTGCCCCAACTGCTTGTTCGAGGTCCCCAGCGCGAGCGTGCGAGGCGAGAAGAACAGGTGCGTTCGCTCCGCCGGCCTCGAGGCGAGCTGTGGGAACGGCGCTGACCAAGTCTCGCTCGGCAGATGCGCACGAAACTGCTTTCAGTGCCCCCAGTGCGACCACACTCTCTCAGTCGTCGCATCCGACCCCGACCCTTCCACCCCTCTCAACTCGGCAGCAGCGAGCGTCGGCGAACCGCCTTACTTCCTCACCTGCACGTTCTGCCGATGGGACTCGAAGGAGGTTGGGATCGAGTTCGAGAAGCCGACGGGTCTAGCGCGTGCGTTCTGAGAGATCTCCCACCTTGTTCCCTCTTGTTGGGCTGATCTCTCGTTGCCTTCCGTTGACAGTTCAGCTACAAAAGGCCGAAGAGCCCACAGCCGACCTCCTCGAGTTTGACCACCTCAAAGACCACCTCGAACCCTACCTCCGCCGATCCCAGGCGCATGCCACCTCGACCGCCCGTGCACCTGGCGCTTCTTCCTCTTCTGCCGTCTTGAGCGCCGCCTCGGCGCAGCTGTTCAAGGACGTCCCTGGTCTTGTTACGCGGTATGGTGGAACTGGATCGCTGTTCGGGACGAATAGTCGTGCCCGAGGAGGAGGAGGAGGAGGCGGCGACTCCGGACAAGCAGCGGACGAGCTTGCGCAGTATTCCAGTCTGTACCCCTCGAGGGACGGAGGACCGGGAAGCGAGAAGGAGAATAGAAGGACGAGGACGGCGAGTAAGGGAAAGGCGGCAGACAGGGATGCGGAGTTGGTTGCGAGAATGAGGGAGATGACGGACTTTGAGGAAATGGCGTGCTTGGATCGAAGGTGGACGGCGGGATGGCAACCGCCTGTCTTCTCGAGGTATCTTGGTTCTCCTACTTGCCAGTGGACGCGTCACTGACAGTGTCGCGTCCGCAGTGAACTCCGACCACTCCGTACCCCTCTCCAAGCGAAACTCTCAAAGCGCTGCCCTGCCTGCATGCACATCCTCATCAAGCCCGAACAAAAATCGTCTTCCACCCGATACAAGATCAAGCTCGTCGCGGCGAACTACCTCCCTTCCATCTTGATCCAGCGACGACTACCTGCGTCGATTGGGTCACGCTTGTCGGCTATCGCGGCGGGGACTGCGTCGGGCTTGCGAAGGACTGCTCGGACTAGTGCTGGGCGAGACGACGGAAGTGGCACAGGCGATGAAGAACCGCTTCGACCCGGTCGAACCTACACCTTCGACCTGAGCTTCACAAACCCTCTCTACGAGCCGATCCACGTCCGCCTCGCAGTGGCACGACCAGGCGCGAACAAGCCCGTCGAAGAAGGCCAGCAAGCCCCGCCTCCGCCTTTCGCCGTCAACCTCCCTTCGCCGACTTTCCCGATCGCGGCTTATGCAGAGGATTGGGAGTACGAGGATGAGGAGGACGGGGAGGATGCGGGAGGTGCGGATGGGGGAGATGGGAGGGCGAGTCCGACGAAGAGGAAGGGAAAGGGCGGGCCGGGGATCGTCGAGCGCAAGATGAATCGGACGACAATCTCGATGGACGTTGCCATAGCCAAGGATGTCGTCGGCTCCTTGCGAGTGCGCACGGAGCTTCTCGCTGTGTCAACGTCGCTTGCTGACCAACAGGCCTTGTCTCGCAGGCCAACATGCTCGTCACGTACGTCTACCAAGCCGACGACGCCGTCCCCCCTTCTCCGAACAAGAGTCCGCAGAAGGGCGGCAGCAAGGCGCAGGACGTCAAGACGTTCTCGTTCTGGACGCTCGTGCCGCTGGGGACGGTCGTGCCGAGGCCTGCGACGGAACCGAGGAGGTCGATGGCGGTCAGTAGCGGGAGTGCTGCCTGAAAGCGGCTGGGCTCGGACAGGTCTGAGGTGATCTCGTCAGTGCAACGCTGTGCTCGTCTCGGTGATGGTTTGCTCAATCAATACGGAGTGAACGGCGGATTGAGCGAGGAGGATAGAGTCCACCGCGTGAGAGACCCCCACGCAGTTCCCGCTCTCTTGCGCTGGCTTGCCACCGCAAAAGCAGCATCGATATTGGCAGCAAATGAGGCTTGCAGGGCCTGGCAAAAAGAAACAAGTCGAAGGACTTTTGCTTGTTCCCCGACGGGGAATCGAACCCCGCTCGCGGCTGTGAGAGAGCCGAATCATAACCACTAGACCATCGAGGATGTGCTTGTAATTCCTGGTTAAGGGGCAAGAGTGATTGAACGGGGTATTGCTCCCCTCCTCGCCATTGGAATCCCTACTTTGTCGCTTTGGCCTGCCATGGCTCGCACACTCTCGTCCATCGAGGACTACAAGGAGCTCGTCGACCGGTATGACACTTGGCTGTTCGAGTTCGTCCTGCTCCCACATCGCCCCTCTCTGTCCCGCTGACATCGCATCGCTCGCTTCGGCACCACTTCCCGCTTCTCCAGCTGCGACGGCGTGATCTGGGAGGGAGACCATGTGATTGGCAAGGCTGGAGACACGCTGCAGTACCTGCGCAAGCAGGGCAAGCGCATTTTCTTCGTCACCAACAACGCGACAAAGAGCAGGGCCAGCAACAAGGACAAGTTTGACAAGATGGGCATCGAATGCCAGGTCGTGAGTGCACTCGCCACACAGTGCAATAGTATCAGCTCACCCTGGCGAACCCGCAGGACGAGATCTTCACGTCGGCGTACGCTTCCGCTGCCTATCTCAAGTCGGTCCTCAAGTTCCCGGCGGACAAGAAGGTCTATGTCATCGGCGAGAAAGGCATCGAGGACGAACTGGACGCTGTCGGTATTCAGCGCTCGGGTGGGACGGTGCGGGTTTCGCCAACTCGCGCCGAGAATGAGAAGGACTGACCCTTCTCTCGCAGAACCCAGACGATAACGTCTTTATCGACGTGATGGACTTCTCTTGCGTCACTGCCGATCCCAGCGTCGGTGCGGTGCTCTGCGGCCTCGATATGCACATGAACTATAAGAAGATCGCCAAGGCCTTCCGGTACTTGCGCGAGAACGAGGGTTGCATCTTCATGGCGACCAATCTGGATTCCACGTTTCCGACACACGGCACAGTGCACCCTGGTGCGTTGGTTCAGCGGTAAGTCGATGTCAGGCTGACGGCGCAATCCCGCAGGCGGCGGCGCGACTGTCGCACCTCTTTCCTGCGCTCTCGGTCGGGAACCGCTCGTCGTTGGCAAGCCCGAGGCGCCGATGCTCGAGAGCATCGTTGAGATGTGCGTAGCGCCTACGCCCGACGTCACGTGAATTTAACTCTGTCCTTCACAGGCACCACCTCGACAAGAGCAAGATGATCATGGTCGGAGACCGCTTGAACACCGACATCGCATTCGGCAACCACGGAGGCATCGCGACGCTGATGGTATTGACTGGTGCGTGCTGCTGAGGGGCCTCGTTGCGACGTCCGCCAACCCTTCGCGTCTGCAGGCATCGACAAGCGGGAGGATTTCGAGAAAGACGGCGCCGTCGCTCAGCCGACTTATGTTGTAGAGGCGCTGGGTGACATGGCTGTCCTCGCGCAATCATAGAACAGCAGCAATAGACGTCTTTATATCGTTTCCATCGCTCGCTCGAAGAATCCACACAGCCCCGGCGAGCGGCTCCTCTTACTCATTCTTCACGCTCACACCGCTCGAACGGATGCGATAGCATGCCAGGAAGATCCAGCATCGGCTTGAATCGTCTTTCGATAGCCACGCCCTTCGCACGACAGCAGCACAAGCGCGATTTGAGCGGACTTCTCGACGGCGGATCGAAGTACGACAAGCTGAGCACGCGGCGGCCAGGTGGAGTTGGGACGGCGTTGCTGAGCTGGAGGACACTCCGGTATGTTGCTGGACTGGCCATCTTAACCGTGCGTCTGTCCTCCCTCTCCTCGTCTCCTGCGGCTGATCAAGTGGGGAACTTGCTTTCCCTCGCGCAGGTCCTGTTCTTCTCCTGGATGTACGAAGTCCACGTCGAGATCCAGCTTTTCTCGCGAGGGTGGGTACGTCAAGCGATCCTCCCTGTCCGCCAAGTCTCGTCCTCCTGCTTCGACCCCTCTCGAATCGCCTCGTCCTCCTATAATACCTCTCTCACGAAAGCCCCAGCCTTCGTCGACGTCCATGCTGGCATAAACATGCCCCTCGGCCGGGACTGCTACGACTTTGCGGCAACACTGCCTCGACATCCTCTTCCCGGCATGGTCCTTCCCGAACACAGCATCTTCCACACCTACTGGCGCGACGATCTACTCCCTCTTTCCGACCGCCAGATAGATCTTCTTCAATCCATCCTCGCAACACAAGACCGCGAAGCTACTTCGGTCATTCTTTGGACGAACGCGCCGCAACCTTCCGCCCTCACCGATCTTCCTATCCTCCGACCCCTACTCGACCTTTACGGAGGCCGGCTCACTGTCCGATCAGTCGACAAGCACGCGCTGGCGCGTGGAACGCCAATGGAAGGGCACAAGCTGCTCGACTTGGCGGACAAGCAGGCCTGGGTCGACGGAGACCTCGTCCGAATTCTCGTGCTCAACTACCTCGGCGGGATATGGGTCGATTTCGATACGATCTTGACTAGAAGGGATCTGCGCGTGCTGGGCGAGCACGAATGGGTGACGCAGTGGGACTGCTACGGCGCGTTGCGTCTCTCCCTCGCCAGCTCCTTTTGCATTGACTGACGCCGTTCTGCACGCAGACAAAGTCTACCAGCCTCTCAACGGCGCCATGATGCACTTCTACCGCCAGTCGCCCTACCTCTGCGAGATGCTACACCACATGGCGACCTCCCCTCCTCCCGCCCGCAACTCGGTCGACTGGGGCTCGCGCCTGTACCACAAAGTCTGGCGATCGCTCGTCGCACAGGGTATCAAGCCCTTTAAGGTTCTCCCGTATTGCTTCACCGACGGTGTGTCATGTCGACTCGACAACCGCCTCCCAGATCCGTTTCGCGAGGGTGCGAGCGAGAAGAAGTGGGGCAAGGGCAGGTGGGAAGACGTCAAGAGCAAGGTTGAGAACGTGTGGGCGGTACATTTGCACAACCGATGGGACAAGCAGTTCCCGAAGGGAGGATGGGTCGACGAGATGATCCTCAAGCCGGTGAATGAGCTGGTCGAACAGTATCGAATGGGTGTAGGCGGTTGACGTGCACCGCATCACATCGCCTCAGCATTCGCAGCGCAAACTTGCGAGGCTTGTTGACCGGGAGAGGAAAAGGATGAGCGGCGAGCGGAAAGCCTGTGTACGCAGACGATGGATTAGGTGGCACTACTAGGGATGCGAGGATACGAGGACAAGGGGACTGTTACGAGCATCTAAGGATGCAGGTCTATGGGAGGGCGCGAGATCCAGACTGTCGCGTCGTCGTCGGCGTCCCGGAAGTGCGCCAGCGCTGCCATCTTCTGCTTGCGCATGCGGTTCGCCTTGCGAATGCCGAAACCGGTGAGGAAGACCTCGCGCGTCTCTTCGAGCGAGAGGCCGGACGTCTCGGGGTAGAGGAAGACGACGAAGATCGAGCCGAGGAAGCACAACCCGGCGTAAAAGCCGAACGCGCCGGCAGCCGTAATGCGGTCGATGAGGGAAAGGAAGGTCGACCCAATGATGAGGTTGCCGCCCCAATTGCAGGTCGTCGCGAGCGCCGTGCCCATTCCGCGGACGTCCATCTCGAAAAGCTCGCCCTGCTGCCAGGGAATATTGCCGATGCCGGTCGCGTAGAAGGCGACATAG
The DNA here is from genome assembly GCA_009806315.1 of Rhodotorula sp. ZM1. Taxonomy (NCBI): domain Eukaryota; kingdom Fungi; phylum Basidiomycota; class Microbotryomycetes; order Sporidiobolales; family Sporidiobolaceae; genus Rhodotorula; species Rhodotorula sp. ZM1. Next base: position 133,734 of record QYSD01000036.1, on the reverse strand, counting down.
ACGAGCATCGCCATGAGGACGACGGGTGACCACTTTTGATTGAGGCCGGCGCCGTTGTCGGGCAACTTGCCGCCGGTGTGAAGGGTGAGGAAGTGAAAGGCAACGGCGGCGAGGATGAGGGCGCCGCACATGCCAGGCACAGTCGAGCAGGCGATCCTGCGCCTGCCGATGCGGTCGATGACAAAGAGGGCGACAATGGTGAAGACGAGGTTGACGATCGAGATGACGAGGCCAATGACGAGCGAGTTGTCGAAGCCGACGCTCTGGAAGAGGGTCGGGGCGTAGTACCTGCACTGGCATGGGTCAGTCAGTAAGCTCGAGCAGCGGCCAGAAACGCCGCGCGACTCGCATGAGCGTGTTGAAACCGCAGAGCTGCTGAATGCCCTGGAGACCACACGCGACAACGAGGGCGCGGAGATTCGGCATGTCCAGGTGCAGTCTCTTCCACGTCTGGACGAACGTCGCACGGTGTCCCATATTTTCCTTGACACTCTTCGAGATGACGCCGGCCTTGAGGTGCAGCTGCTCCTCGGTCGCGTAAGGGTAGATCTTCCGGAGGATGCTGATGGTCGCCTCGAGCTTGTCGTGGCGGAGGAGGAAGCGCGGCGATTCGGGGAGGTAGATGAGCATGAAGAGCTGGAATGCCGGAGGGATGGCGCCAAGGCCGACCATGAAGCGCCAGCCGTGCGTGACGTTTTGGAAGGCGAGGTTGAGGCAGTAGGCGATGACCTGGCCGCCAGTGATGGCAACAACGTTGAGCGTGACGAGGCGTCCGCGAAGAGACGTAGGTGAGAGCTCGCCGATGTAGAGCGGGACGACAAGCGAGGCGAGACCAACGCCGAAACCGATTATCAAGCGACCGACCGCCATGATCCAGTACGCGTTCGAACCGTATGAGACAGCTTGAAGGACTGTGGAGGAGGTGGATGTAGGTCAGAAGCAAATTCGGGGGCGAAGGAGGAGGCGACGGACCGGCCCCGATGATGAAGATGGCGTCTGCCAGGCCGATAACGATCTTGCGGCCGATGATGTCCGCCTACAGAGTATTTTCAGCCGTATGCTTGTTGATGGAGAAAGAGGAGGAACGCACGAGGACGCCAGACGAGAAGCCGGCGACCAAAGCACCCAGAGTAGTTGCGGAAGTTAGGAGCTGCGGGACGTCGTGTCGATCAGCACTGCATCTGAGCGGAGAGCCTGACGGTGCTCACCTCCTTGTCGAAGCTGCCGAGAGGGACGCGGTGCAAATCGGACGCGACATCCTTGTGAACTAGAGCGCCGCCGATGACACCAGTCTGCGGGTGAAAGCGGATCAACTTCCCCCCTTGCCTGCAAGCTACAGCACACAACTCACGTCGTAACCGAAGAGGAGACCGCCCGCTGCGGCGGCAATGACGAGCCACCAGACGAAGGAGGTGGTGCGTTCCTCTCCTTCGGCGCGGACGACCGACTCGTCAACCTCGAGACGGGACTGGCTGAGGTGCTTGAGCGTCGCCGTGTTGTTGAGCTCGTCAAAGTCGAGCTCGCCGGATGAGTTGGAACGGGTGGACGGGGCCTTGTCGGGTCCGAGGAGGGGAGTGGGCGGAGTGAAACTCATGCTAGAGGGCAGGGTGAAGGGATGCAGAGCGCGTGTAAGGGGTGTTTTCAGGCGTGGTGTCTTTCACCGGGCGCAGAGGTCTTCCTGGAGCTGCAGGCAGGGATGTCAAGGTCAACGGGCGGATGTCGTCCGCCGATGGCCAAGAAGTCGAGTGAAGCACGAGCACGCACCCGCGGTGAGAGTTGTGAGACGAGCTATGGCACGCAAAACGTCAGAACAGCAGCACCCCGGGTTAGGCGAGCGGAGAGGGCGGGGCGGGGAGCATCCAGAGCACCAAACGAGAGTTAGCTCGCGAGCGGTGAATGCTGCCTCGTGACGGTGTGCGTGGGGGAGTGCGCGGAAAACGGGCGACGCACAAGAGCTGTGTGCCGAAAATCTTGGCTGTTTGCGCGAGGCGGGCGGAGGCGGGTCGTCAGTTCGTTGCGAGACAGCAGGAGATGAGACTCGCGTCGCATTAGGAATCGGTACTAATTGTCGTTTGTAATGCAAGGTTTGACTTCTTACGGACGGCTTCAGCCCTTGTTCTGTCGACACAAGGGAACAGCATGAGGGCTTGTCGACTCATTTAGGACCAGCACGAACGCACCTTCATCTCGCGGAGAACGCCCATCGCCTTGATCGGGTCGGTCGTATTCGTTGCCTCTGCGTGACGAGCGGTCAGCGAAGTGAAGAGAAAGACTCGCGCAGGTTATAAGTAGGCACCCTGGACAGCTGGACTCGACGTGCGCATGAAGACGTTCCACTCTTTCTCGTCGCCGATCGTGCTCTTGCCGGTCGTGACATCGTTCTCCTGCATCAGGACCTCAGCCCGAATTCGTCTAAGGCTGAATGTCGCTCAGACGGACCTTGCAGAACTGCTCAAGCTTGAGAATGGCGGGGTTTTCCGGGTCGATCTTCTTGGAGAACGCGACGCTACGCAGAGGAACGTCGTCAGCCGGTCAAGAAGCGTTAGAAGGGAAAGAATACTCACTTGCTGGTCGTGTACTCGTGACCGCAGTAGACCTTCGTGTCGTCAGGCAGCGATGCGAGCTTCTCGTTCAAAGCCACGTGCATCTCCTGCGGCTCTCCCTCGAAGAAGCGACCGCAGCCGCTGATGAAGAGAGTGTCTCTGCAGACGAGGAAGCTCGATCAGCGCTTCCGACGTAGGGCGTGACCAAAGGCAGCGAAGGAAGTACCCGGTGAAGACGGCCCGCTCGTTCTTGACTTTATCTTCGACGTAGTAGCAGACGTGGTCGCGAGTGCTACGACAAGGTGGTCAGGAAATGGCCGAAGCGAGGCGCATTCGGAGGTCGAGCGGACGTACTGGCACGGCGTGTAGACGGCGGTAACGTCGAGCTCGCCAATCTTGAACTTGTCGCCATCTTTCAGCTGTGTGCCATCAATTATGTTAAGTACAGGTACCTGCACGCGCAATGAAGCGAAGGGCAGCAACGATGGGGAAAGCAAGAGACGCACAATCTCGGTGACAGCCGAGACGTTCTCGCCGCCCGCGTACACCTTGATGTTCGGGTAGCTACGCCGCGACAATCGAACGGTCAACAGCTAGTACTCTGCGTCAGGAAAGAAAGAACGCACAGCTGCCTCGTCTTCTCGTTTCCGCCAGCATGGTCGTGGTGTCCATGAGTGGTGAGCAAGAATTGCCCGAGCTGTACGCCCTCCTTCTCAGCGGCAGCTTGGAGCTTGGGCGGGTCGAACGGGTCTACGACGGCGGTCGTCTTGGTCTGCGAGCGAGAGGAAGAGGAGGGAAAGGGTCAGCACGGACAGCGGAACAGGCTCGATCGGGATCAGGGACGCACCTTCTCGTCGATGATGAGGTACTCGTAGTTGTCACTCTGCACGATGACCAGTCAGTCCCGGCGGTTCGCAAGGTCGGGAGGAAGTGGGGAGGGAGTGTTAGTAAGCGAAAGAGCGGCAGGGATAGCGTGGGACGCACACGGCAGGGTACAGGAATGACGCGCATCCTGGATCTGCGGTTGCGAAGCGCTCGTCAGCCTTTTCGAGGTGGTGAGGCGAGTGGAGGGGTCGGGCGACGTCAAGAGAAAGGGAGAAAGCAGGGCGCACAGTGCTGAGGTGCTGATGGGGCAGGATACTAGTGAACGAAGGGATAGAGACGGCGAACGAAGCAAGCGAACCGCAAGCATGCAGGCGAGGAAGGTAACGAGGAAAGCGGCGAGTCGAGGACGGCTGTTCACTCGAAGCATGCGGTTCAGGGTCGTGAAGTGAGAGCGACGACGATGCGAGTTGCAGTGGGTATGGCAAGAGACAGGCGAGAATGCGAGCGAGGACTTCAGATAGAGAAGGAAGGGAGAGGGGGCGAAGGCGGCAACTTCAAGCCTGTCGACGGTCCCGCTCCGCCTCGAAGAAACTCTCGATGTGGTCTTTCGTGATAGTCGTGCCCGAGGCGGCGAGAGGGCGAAGGTAGTCCTTCAGGCGGTCGCTGCGCTCGAGAAAGTCAGCACAGTCGGTTTCCTTCGAATCGTCGAAGCGCAGTCTGGCATACCTGAGCGTCGTGAAAGCCTGAATCGAGTCGATGGCTTGTCCGCGAGGCATACGGTTGAGGAGGTGGTCCATGCCAAGGTCGAAGGTCGATTTTTCTGCGAGGAAGGCCCGTCAGCGATGCTGAAAAGGAAGAGCGGGCGCAACTCACGAGCGTCAGGGTCGTCGGGCGGTTCGTACGTGTCTTCCTCGTCGAGGAGGTAGGGGAAGTTGATGAAGGAGGGCAGGCACTGCGGAAACGGAAGGTCGGGTCAGAACGGTCGCGGACGAGCACTCTCTGGACACACCTGGCTGCACCGACACCACGTCGATGTGAAGTTATCAGCAAGGAAGACGTTTGTTCGACCACCGGCTGCTTCGATTTTGGCGAGCGGTGTTTCCTCCGGCGAAACGAGGGGCGGAGCTTGACAGTTAGTTGGCCGGTCGCTCGAAGGCTTCGACTCGGTCACCTTGCGAGCAGGCGAAGACTGTGACGCGGACGTTGTCGTATCGGGTAAGACTGGTTGCGCATGGAGAGCGGAAGGAGGCGGAAGGTCAACCTTGGCCTTCTTTGCCAACTGCTCGTCCACGTCGTCGCCATCTCCTGCCTTCCGCTTCGCCTCCCTCTGCTCACCACCGTTCGCCTGCACTCCACCTCCCGCGGTGTCTCCTGTGTCTTCTTCAGCTCCGTTCTCCGCCGTTGACGCCGCCGCAAGTCGCCCTGAGACTGCTCCGTCCGGCGCGACCAGCATGACTCCTGTCCCTTCCACACCCGCATACCGCTCGAGTATCCGTCTGACCTCGCTGTTCCCCCGCACGCACCTCTGGCAGACCATCGTATCGAACTCGTCCTGCCGAAGCGGAGGATCCGAATTAGACGCGCCAAAGACGCAGGACTCGTGCAGCCAGTCCTCGCAGACAAGACACTGCAGCATGTCCTCCACCTCGGTATGCGGATCGTATGGCCTGCCGCAGAAGCAGAAGACACCTTCGAAGTTCTTGTCGTAATGGTTGCGAGTATTGGCTGGCGCATCGTTCCGGTGCGAGATGGAGCAGAACGAGCCCGCTCCCATCGCCTCTGTACCACAGTCGCAGCGGAAGTTGCGTCGATTGAAGAGCTCGACGAGGGAATGGTCGCCATGGCAGGCGATGGAGCACGCCGCGCAGACTGCCCGGTCGTTGAGGCAAGTCTGGCAGGCGAAGAGCGGCTGCTTGATGTAGCCGAGGTCGTAGGTGCATGCGTCAAACTTGTAAGGCATAATCTCCCGCGCTTCCGCCTCGAGTGCCTCCTGCGCGCCGATCAAGTCTTCTGCGACGAAATCGTCGCTCGAAGGTACGCCCTCGCGAGTCGGCGAGAAGAGGAGTGCCTCGCGATTGAGCATGATGGTCAGCCTGATGTGAATGGAGGAGTGCAGACGTGGCCGCAGGTAGAGAACGAGCGGGAGGAAAGTCGTAAGAGATGGAGGTGTGGGCGTCGAGGACGAGAAGAGTAGGAAGAGGAAGATGCACGGGCTGTGAGCGATTGGCTGAAGATGTAGTGAGCGTGTCAGCTTTAGTTGTGTCCTACACGGTCCCTCATGCCTCCCCAGCGAGTTGGGACGCGAGAGAGGCTCACGAGGTCGCGAAGGAGATGAGGAAACGCGGGTCGGAGGGCGAGTCGTGAGGGTGGTGAGTAGTGCCGGCGCGTCGAGATACGAGCGGCAAACAAGGCCAGCGGCCAGCAACGCGAGTCGAGCGAGTCGAGGGAGGGCAAGAGGCGTCGCGACCGCGTTCGCTCTGGTCAACTCCGCAGACACCCACTAAACGCCAACAACCGCTTCGTCCGCAGCACAAGGTGTCACAAGCAATGCAGCGATGCACGAATAAGGTACACAGGTTATACGGAACCGCGGGTCTCGCTTATCTCCTCATTCTCCGTTGGACATTCTCCGTCAACCAGCGTTTCTCCCGCTTCTTCGTCCGGCCTGACCTGCACATCCGCCGGCGAGAGCCAGGTGAGGGTCACAACGACGCCATCGTCCGACCGCAACTTCGCCTCGTCGAGCCAAGTCGAGCCGAAGTAGTTAGGCGAATCGCAGAGAGGCATGATGGGCTGGCTTATCGGCAAATGAGTATCCCGCGTCCGTCTGCTTCCGGGAGAGGTGGACGTAGGCGATATGTAAGTGTGCCGAGAGCGTCAGGCCAGAGATGACGCTGTAAAGCCAGGACCCGAGGGTGAGCGTGATCTCCGACGCTCCCATGGACTGCTTGGGAAAGCTTGGCAGCTCGATGACGATCCAGAGTGAGAGACCGCTGAAGGAGACGGCCATGGCAATGCTCGAGAGGGTTGTCTGCGCGAGGGTACCGTGAGGTGCGAGGTCGGGCATAGCGAAGTCGCAACGCACGATGAGGAGGTCGAGTTCGGCGCAGTGCAACAGCTGTAGGTTCCTCGCCCGAACAGCCCTGATGCCGCCTGCCCCTCACCCGCCAACTTCCTCACAGCCGAGCGCGAGGGCTTTGCGGCGAGCAAGACGAGCGTCCGCCATCGAGTGGCCCATAAATGCCGTCTTCCCTTCCTTCAAAGCTGATGGTAGGGACTCGCTGCCGAAGTTGCTGGGATCACATTGAGCGAGACCGTAGGATTCGTCGCGGTCGCGTCTGACGAGGTTCCCGTCGGAGAGGCGAAGTCAACCACGCTTGCGCGTACGCCCCTGTGCTGCCGACACTGGCCCCTCGCGCGCGAACGTCCCGCAGTCTTCGATGAAGCGCGAGGTGAGCGAAGCCGGGGAGGGCGAAGGAAGCGCACGCGAGCAGGAGGAGAAGCTGCAGTACCACCCTTTGGCTCGAAACTGGCTTGTAAGGGTGAGTAAAGTCTTCACACCTTGAACTCAGTCGAAGCACACCTGCAAGCTGTCGTGATCTATGATCGAGGTAGGAGGAGGAGGTTGAGAACCGCACATTCCCGCTCGTACTGCGCCGCTGCTCGTGCTAGGCTTGTTCCGCGTGTGGTTGTGCTGCTGGCTATAGCGCGTCTTCTACCAGTGCGTCCTCCCTGCGAGCGCACCGCCGCAACTCGTCAACAGGACACTGACTTCGCTCGCCGTTCCATCCTTCGCAGTGAGCGCCCTTACGGCCTACGTCGACAGTGAGTCTGCTCTCCTTTCATTGAGGGCGCGCCCGAAGCGCACTCGGGCGCAGGCGATGTGCCGGCTTCGAACGCGCTCACCCACTTCTCGCTCCGGTCACCGCGCTTCCAGCGACCGGCAGGGCGGATGTGATAGACGAGAGCGCAGCAATGCTCGAAGAGTCAAGCTGACTGGTCGCCCTCTCGTACTCGCACCTCCACGATCGCACGTTCGCCTCCTTCCTTCATCCTCGCCGCAACTTGCCCTACTTCTGAACAGAGCGAGTCCTCGTGATCACTCAGGATGGACGGGTCATCGTGGTGGGTTGCGCTTTTTCTGCGATTAACCTGCGAAGCGGTGCCAATGCTGATCAGCGCCTGTTTTACAGGGCGAACTGCGTGGATTCGACCAGACGACGAACGTAATCCTGTCCGGCAGCACGGAGCGGGTCTTTTCGACCGATGAGGGCGTCGAGGAGGTTCCTCTAGGAGTGTATATCGTGCGAGGGGACAACATCGTGAGTTCCCGGTGACGGCCTCGGTCCGCTCGTTCGTCCGGCTGATAGCTCATTCCGCGCAGACCCTGATAGGCGAAGTCGACGAAGACGTCGACAAGCAGATGGACCTCTCGACGGTACGAGCAGAGCCCATCGCGGAAGTGCAACATTAGGCCGACTGGCGGACTTCGACGCGAGCGGGAGGACTTGTAGACTGGCGGGAGGGACCCTCGGACGGCGGGGGAACGACGCGACAGATGTCGGTGCGTCCGAATGCGCTAGGGGCGGCTTCGCCCACCGCTGATTGCATCCTTGCATACGCAGAATCACCTTGCATGACATGTAACATCTTGATACCCCTTCACCCTTGCCCGCCTCGTCTCTGCACCATGCACAGACCTCGCGAACATCGCTACAGAGCTCCACAACGCTTACTCGCCTTCCCTCTATCCCCCTCTCCTCACTCGCTGACCAGTCTGGATCGCAACCGCCGACGAAGAATGACCTCTGTTGCGGACCAGCTCCTTTGTCGGGGCAGCGATGTAAAATCCGCACGATGTTGCGAGTTCGACGCAGCCAGCATGGACGACCCTGGCACACACTCAGCGAGTCGAGGGTGTGCGAGGGGCATCTACGACCTTCGAGACCGTTCGGGAAGGTCCTCGTCGAAGTCATACACAGGGTATATAAGCCGCCTGTTCCTCGTCTTCCCTCCTTTCCCTCTGCTCTAATCAAGACCCCCGCACCGTTCACACCACCCCCGCCCTCGAAAACCCCGCCGCGAACCAGCATGCTCGCTTGCCAAGTCCCAGCCTTCGTCGACTTCGGCCGCGTCTATCTCCCCGCCCACGATGTCGAGCCCGACTATCTCGCTCAGCAGCGCCGCCGACGTCGCCAGATTGCCCTCGCCCAAGCCGAAGCCGCCGAACGTCACCGCCGCGAAAAGGAGCAGGAGCTCGCGTACCGACTCGCTCTCGCTCAAGACTTTGAACGCCGCCGTCGCCGCGACGAGTTCGCTCGTGAACAGAGGAGGAGAGAGGAGGAGCAGCGTAGAAGGATCGCTCACGCCAGGAGGCAGCGTCAACTTGGCCCGCACGCCCTTTTTGACTTCCTCGTCCAGATCCAGCCCGAGCTCCTCGACACCCTCGCCTCTCGTAACGAGGATGAAGAGCGCGACGATTCCGCTTTTGACGTCGACGAGTATGTCACCGTCCCTCTGCGGCCCGCTCAGGCTCCCTCCACCCTCGTCGCCGATCCTGAGGAGCTCGACCTCGCCGCTGCCGTCGCCTCGGCCGCGGACGACGACACTTCAGATGCCGACGACGCCTCCGACCGCGACGACTCTTCGACGATGCAGGCCGACTCCGAATCGGACGCCTCGGCCGACGAGATTGACACTTCCGCCGAACGCGACGCCTCCCTCGCTGCCCTCGCCTCGCTCGCGAACGACCTCGACTCTCACCGCGCCTCGTTTGTCTCGCCAACCACCTTGACCTTCTCGGCCTCGCCGTCGCCCGCCGACCGCTCGACCCGCTCGCCGACCCCTCCTCTCGCCTTTGGCCATTCCAACACACCTTTCCTTGCCTACGAAGAGTACCTCCTCTCGCTCCTCACCAAGCTCGACGCCATCGAGTCTCACGGCGACTCGACCATCAAGCGCGCGAGGAAGGAACTTGTCAAGCAGATCGAGGCGGAACTTGCGCGACTTGATGACTTGAAGGAGAAGGCATGGGAGGAGCTGAGCGCTTCAGCTTCTTCGTCATCGTCAAACGACGAGGCAGACGACGAGTCGATGAGCAGCGAGTCGGACGATGACGAGGAGGACGAGGAGATGGCTGGACCTGCTGAAGGTGAGTTGCCGGCGCCCGCCTTTCCCCTCCCCTCCCGCCTTCGTCGTACTGACTCGCTTCTCTGCCATCCTCAGTCCTCACTCTCTCTTCTGACTGCGAATCGGCATCCGATTCCTCTTCATCTCCCGAACCCGAACTCGCGCCTCAGACGGTCAAGATCCCCTTCCTTCCCCAAAACTCCCGATCTTCTCTTCGTCGACGCCCTTCCCGCTCTCGCGATTGGCAGTCCGAAGACCGGGACGGCTTCTTCCCTTCTTCCCCTACCAACCACGCGGACGACGAGGTTGCGGACGTTCTCTTGCGCGCACACAAGCTCGGCGCACATGTTGCAGAGATGGAAGAGGCGGAGCGGGAAAGGGCGGACATGGACGAAGTGCTCAGCGAAGGCGAGGAGGTTGAGAGCGACTCGAGTGACGAGGAGGGGATGTTCGTGCTGTATCTCTAGCTCTTCATTCTTGCCATTTCAAGTTGTGTACCACTATCTCCACTGCTGTGAGGTCAAACTCGGCCGTGCATTGCCCAAAAGTGACTTCTGCTAGTACACCAACCTGCGCGGCCGCTTCTTGAACTCTGCTCGCATTCTGCACCACCGCGTCTCACCGCGCCTCGACCTTGCCGCCCTTGCCCGGGCACTGAAGGTAGTGCACGCCGTTGTGGTAGATCAACTTGGCCGTCTTCAGGGTTGTGAGCACCAAAAGGCCCATTTGCAACCTCCGCACTCGAGGACGCCCTGATGCGACGGCCCTCGGCCCCTGCAGGCGTCCTTATCAATTTGCCGTTCATGATGGAGAAGGAGGAGGTGCGCACCATCGACACGTCCGCCTCGTCGGCGTGATGCTCTCGCCGCCATATGCTGCCGCCGCACCGTCATCAGTCTGCTCCGCGCCATTCGCTGCGACATTCGCACTACCCTTCTCCCCGGCATCCTCCTTTGCTGCCTTCTTGGCGCCCTCCGCCTCTGCCTCCGTTCCCGTCTCCTTCGGCGGGGCCACGAGTTCGAGCTGGGCCACGGCAATCTCCCCAGCGGCATCCGTCGCTGCGCCCTTCTTCCGCTTCTTCTTCGCCTTCGGCTTGCTCGGCTTCTTCGTCTTGAGCCACTGCTCCGTCGTCAGCTCGTAGCAAATCTGCTTCGAATGCTTGAAGAACGAGACAGTCTTGCGGTCGACCGCGCCGATCCTGGTGAAGCCGAGCTTTTCTGCGAGGGCGAGGGAGGCCTCTTTCGAGGCGACGGGGACGATGATGATACGCGGGAGTTTGGGCGTCATGATTACGAAAGGAATGACAGCCTTGACGGCCTCGGTCATCAGCCCATGCCGCTAAAAGCTGCGAGGGCGACGTCAACAGGAGTCGCACGACGAGGTGTACGGAATAACCCACTTCGGGTGCAGCTCATAGACTGTGATATTCCTTGTCAGCATCCGGGAAGAGAGAGACGAACACGGCAGGAGGTACATAAGACGGCTTCGTATGGGCTGGCTGCCAGATCCTCCTCGCTCGGGTAGCAGAAGCTCTTGCCTGGCTGCGGCTCAAAATCGTTTCCCCGCTTTCCGCCCGGCTTGACGAGTATTTGAACAGCTATCGTACGAGCGTAAGCTCCTAGTCAGGCAGGCAGGACAAGGACGAAGAGGGCGCACCGATGTTGCCGATGTAACCGTTCGCATCCAGATCATGCTTCATGCATTCTGCCTTTTTCCCCTCGACCATGCGAGTACCGTCCTTGTTCAATCGAGGCTCGATAGCCGAAACATAGCGCGTCCGGCCAGCAACAGGCGATCCTTCCGACTCAAGCGAGGGAATGTTGTTGGCGAGTAGTCGGCTGTGAAGAAAGGGAGAACAATGCTGGGGTCGTCGATGACGCCGTAGAGTTGTTGTGACGAGACGAGCCTTTCGTTCTTGACGGCAAAGATGCGCTTGTCGTCTGCAGATGCGCAAGTCAGCGAGAGCCGGACTGCGCAATATCCGGGTGCACTCGCCTTCGATCTCGACTGGTCGTAGACCTGTCAAGGCAAAGGGTCGTAGCAGCATCAGCGGATAGAAAATGAGCTGGCGAGAGGAACGAGGTTCGACGTACGAAGCCTTGGACACACACGCGAAAACCGGGCGTACAGGAGTGTTTCCAGCTCTCCTGTGCAGGGAAAACAATTGTCAGCAAGGGATGAGCGGCGCTGCGAGGGTGGACGCACCGGTTCGTCGAGGAAAATCCGCCTGTTGGTCACCCCGGCGCAGTTCTGCTTCTCGTGACGCTCTTTCCTGCGCTCGTAGCATTGTCTGTGAGGGTTGACGTGGTCAGATTGATCCCAGACATCAGGTCTTGATGAGGTGGATCCCCGTTCCCTCCAACTGATGAAGGTGCTCACCCGTCGCAGAGGAGACAGGGACGTCGACGAAGGCGCAGCGCTTGCAGAGTATAAGAACGTGGGGCTCCGAGTCGCGTTTCTGCCGGCTACGTAGGCGTGCAGACCGTTCAGCGATGTTCAGGAGGAAATGTGGGGAGGCGTCGAGACTCACGACGAGCACCGCCAGGCGAAGCACGGCAGTCCAAGGGCGAGCTTTCTAGGCGAAGGTATCATCGACGAACCGAGCGAGGCAGCTGAGGAATTTCGAGCGAAGTGCACGAGCGAGAAAAGGAACCAAAGCGAGTTGATGTCTAGCAGTCTTGCGTCTAGAGGAGCGGCGTCTACAGTGTCGTTCTATTGTACGATCTATCCTGCCTTAGAACTGAGCGCGAGAGTGGGTCGCGCTGATGGTAACCTCCTCTTCCCTCCGACTTCCTCTTAACGCCGCGAGTGCAACCGTCGGACGCCTTGTCCAGGTTGTGCACATCCGCTCAGCACATCTTGCTTCGCAGCCGATCCAGGCGGTGAAAGCGATAGATGACTCGGGGGCTGAAGTTGGCGGGCGGATTTGCTGCCCGGTGTAGCTGCTGCAAGGCTGGACGGACGGACGATCTGTCAGTTATGCACGTGAGAGTACAAAGGGAAATCTGACGCACAAGGTGGGCTTTTGGCTGGCTCCGATACAGCCCATTCTCCTCAATCCCACCCTCGAACCTTGCCGCGGCCGCTCTTTGTCTCCTTGCGCAACTTCTTCGCCTTGACCATCTTTACCTTCTCGCGGTCAACCAGTAGCTGGACCTTCTCCTTCTGGGCTTCGCTCGTCTCGCCGACAAGGTCTCGTTTCGCCGCTTCGAGGATGGCCGCCTTGAGTTTCGAGAGGCAGTCAGCCAGGTTGGTCTGCTGGGTTCGTCGGGTCGACGAGGAGACAAGGAGAGAGGGAGGGGATGTCGAATAGTAGGGCGAGCGGCGTAAGTGGGCAAGGACGTAGGGCGGAAGGAGGATTGGCGAGGGAAGAGGAAGTCGCACGACGGCCTTTGAGAACGTCCGGTTGACGTGCTGCCCTCCAGGACCTGACGACCGGGTGAACGAGACGTCTGTCAAGTCTGCGCAGCGGGTTCCAGATTGTCAGCTCGGCACAGAGCTCGAGGCAAAAGAAAGTGGAAAGCGCCGAGCAACGCACTCTTTGGCCAGTCCTCGGCAGACACCTTTTCGAATGCGCTGATCCACGATCTCGCGAGCTTCATGTCATCCTGCGTGTTGAGAGCGGCGAGAGAGGGAGGTTGTGCGACTGTCGAGGCGCGACGAACGAGGGACGGCAGAAGCCGGAAGCCGTGCGACGAACTTGGTGCGCTTCTAGCAAGCATTCTCAGCGCTTCGACCACGCCAGCAACCGCTCAGCCGGTGAGCACTGAACTTCGCTGAGGTCAATCCTCGCGCTCTCCGCCATCGCCGCTGCACTTGATCTCGCCGTCTCGCTCAGGAGGGCTTGCGAGACTTGCTACTACGCTCGAATGTCCCTCATATGCCGCGCACTCCGGCCGGCGAAGCGGCGGCGCCTTCCGTCTCTACTCCCCACAGCCATCTCTCCGAAACTCTCACCGAGCTCGCAACGTGCAACGGTGGACTTTGTGGGCATGGTGAGTGCAGGAGCGAGGCAGCCAAGCGTGATCCGCTGTGCGGGAACAACTGGCGAGCGATCTCGGATCGCGCACGGATGGACGGTTCGCGGCCAGGAGAGTTGGCTTGTGGAGGATACAGCACCGTCCTGGCGATTAGGTGCGTGTACATCAGCATTCTGATCACTCTTTTCGGCTGACTCTCTAGCTGCAGGTGGCGCCCGGAAACTGCACACCTCGTATGTCTGGCGGGCAGCGACCGCAACTTCGGAGCCATCGCTCAGTGCGGCGTCTTTCGCGTCTTCTGACGCCTTAAAGGTTAACACATCCTGCTACAGCACCCCTCAACGAAGTCCAGGTCCCCCTGATCTCGCGGAATCTCCGCGCCCAGCTCTTCCCTCCCGCCGGATCCCCCTTCGCTCCCGCGCCGCCCTCCGCAGATGCTATCCGGATATCGACCCAACACCTCCGACAACATGAGCTTTTGCCGGACCCCGCCAAAGCACCCGCCAAAAAGCCGCCAGTAGCTGTCGAATTCGACCTCCCGCGATTGCAAGGCCCGACACTCTCGCATCACTTCCACGCTCTCGGTCAGGATATCGCCGAACCCTACCTCTCGATGGCCAAGTGTTTCGCTAAAGCGAAGACGCCGCCTATGCCGGTCCAGCAGCATTGGACGCGTACACCCGGCTGGACGGTCTATCACCCCGACGGTTCTTGCGAGAGCATTGACTACCCGCCCGAGGAGGAGCGGACGCTCGTTTTTGACGTCGAGACGATGCCATACGCGGGCGGGCACTTCCCGATCATGGCGGTAGCGGTCGGCGAGAAGGGCTGGTACGGCTGGTGTAGTCCCTGGCTCAGCGGCGACGACGACAAGCCGAACCACCTCATCCCCTTCGGTCGTAAGCCCTCGGCGACGCGGAGCTCAGCATCAGCTACAGACGACTTTGCCTCGCGCTCGCAACTATTTGAACGCTCCGACTCGCCTCCTCGCCTGCTCATCGGCCACAACGTTCTCTTCGACCGAGCTCGCATAGCAAACGAGTACGACCTGCGCCGACCTTCGACTCGTTACCTCGACACGCTCTCACTGCACGTCGCCGTCAGCGGCCTGACGAACCCGCAGCGACCTCTTTGGCTCAAGCATCGCAAGGAGAAGGCGGAGGCCGAGAAGAAGAAGGACGCCGGCGAGGTCAGCGAGGCGGATGCCGGAAACGACATGTCCGACACGCAGCCGTTGGACGAAGATGATGTGCTTCGCCGACAGGCGACGAAGCTTCCGAGCGAGTCCATCCTATCTCGCGTCAAGTCATCGACCAAGCGGAAATTCAGGTCGGGCAGCGGCATGGAGATCGACCCGGATCTCGACTGGCGAGACGTATCATCGACGAACTCGCTCGCCGAAGTTGCTCGTCTCCATTGCGGCGTCGAGGCCGACAAGACGCTGCGCGAGGTCCTCATCGACCCCTCGCTCGAGATCAAGGACGCCCGCGACTTCTTCAATGAGCTCATCGACTACTGCGCCCGCGACGTCGACGTCACCCTACGTGTCTATCGTGTTCTCCTTCCCAAGTTCCTCGACTCCTGTCCACATCCCGTCACCTTCGCTGGCGTCACGCTCATGAGCCAGCCCGTTCTCCCCGTCGACGAGAAGTGGCCCGCATACATCGAGCGCGCCGAAGGCGAGTACCAGCGTCGGCTCGAGGGCGTCAACCAGAACCTCAAGATCATTGCCGAGGAGACGCGCGCCAAGTTCTACGAGAAGGACGCCTCGGGCAGGTTCGTCTGGGAGAACGACCCGTGGCTGAGCCAACTCGACTGGAACCCGAAGAAGGCGAAGCGACTGCCCAAGGCCGTCATAGCTCAAGTGAAGGCGGCGCAGCAGGCGACGGAAGAGGTGGCGCGGCTGGCGGAGGCGGAAGCCGTGCAAGTGGTTGAGGAGGAGGCGGAACAACAGGTCGACGTCGAAGAGGTGTCGGATGAGCTCCAGCAGCGACCGGTGTGGGCGGATGCGCTCGAGGACCTCGATCTTCACTCGAATCTCGTCCCGCTCCTCCTCGAGGTGACTTGGCGCCGGTATCCCGTGGTCAGCTCATCGAAAGGGTGGCTTTTTGCCGTGCCGAAGGAGGAGTCGTTCGAAGCCGACACGGGCGAGACGCCTGTCGACCTCTCCATCGCCGAGGCGGATAGGCTCGCTGGTCTCGGTCCCGTTCGTTTCTTCCGCGTGGCCAACCCTCGAGGAGCCGCATTGACCAAGCGTCTGGCGTCGGCTAACTTCGCCAAAGCTGTCGCAGCCGGAACGCTCGCCAGTCCTTTCCGCCAGTTTGAGGAGCTCATCGGCCTCCGGACGTACGAGTTCGAGACTACGCATGGCGACCGGATCCGTGCCAAAGTGCTTGAACAGGCGGAACGGGCGATGGCGCTTTCCGAGGACGAGCGTAACTCGAATGCGTGGCTGCAGCAGCTCGACTGGACGACCGAGGCGAAGCCGGCTCGACGGTCCTCGCACCCGAAGACGAAGCCGGCCGCGAAGCGACAGGATGCCGTCGTTGCCGCTGCTATCCCGACCAACGTGGGCGCCGATCCGTCAGACCTCATCTGGCCGCAGTGGTACTGGGACCTCGACTCGCGGACGAAGGGGCTTGACATCACGATCGGCAAGCGGGCGACGCCGCTCCTTCTTCGGCTCTGCTGGCTTGGCTATCCGCTCGCCTACTCCAAAAATCACGGCTGGATGTACCGCGTGCCGCAGAAGGACTTCGACAAGCTTCTCGCGGCCAACGCGCAGCTCAAGCCGGTCAAGTTCGACGAGCCGGAGGATGCCAGCTTCGCCGAGGACCGCGGCAACTTCTATTTCAAGCTTCCGCACCCCGACGGCGAGGAGAAAAACGTTGGCAACCCTCTCTCGAAGCCGTTCGTGAAGGCCTTCGAGAACGGCATCCTCACCTCCGAGTACCCTATCGCCAAGGCAGCGCTCGACCTTAACGCGTCGTGTAGCTACTGGAAGTCGGCTCGCGAGCGCATCACCGGACAGATGGTCGTCTGGGACGGCGACGCTCGGCGGGAGGCGCCGTCTCCACAGGCCATCGCCGCCGCAGCGGCCAAAGCGGACTCGCAGGGCCTCATTTTGCCTCAGGTCATCCCAATGGGCACGATCACGCGCCGTGCTGTCGAGCGAACATGGCTCACAGCCTCGAACGCCAAGAAGAACCGCGTCGGTTCCGAGCTGAAGTCGATGATTCGCGCCCCGTCTGGCTACGCCATCGTTGGCGCCGACGTCGACTCGGAGGAGCTGTGGATCTGCAGCGTCATGGGCGATGCCCAGTTCGGCATCCACGGGGCAACCGCGATCGGCTGGATGGGCCTCGAAGGGACGAAGTCCGCCGGTACCGATCTGCACTCGAAGACGGCTAGCATCCTCGGCATCTCGCGCGACGACGCCAAGGTGTTCAACTACTCGCGCATCTACGGCGCCGGCGTCGCCCACGCCGTCCAGCTCCTGCTCAAGTCGAACCCCGCACTCTCGAAGGAGGAGGCGACCGAGCTTGCGAAGAACCTCTATAAGGCGACCAAGGGCAACACTGACCGCGGCCCAGCGTTCGATCGCAAGTTCTGGCATGGCGGCACCGAGTCTTTCGTCTTCAACAAACTCGAAGAGATTGCCATGATGGCGCGACCCCGAACGCCGGCCCTCGGCTGCGGACTCACCGCCGCTCTGACCAAGGAGTACCTCAAGGCGGACGGGATGAGCAAGGCGGGCGAAGGCTTCCTCCCCTCGCGGGTCAATTGGGTCGTGCAGTCGTCCGGCGTCGACTACCTGCACCTCCTCATCGTCTCGATGGAGTACCTCTGCAAACGCTTCGGGATCGATGCGCGCTACCTCATCTCGGTCCACGACGAGGTCCGCTACCTCGTCAAGGAAGAGGACAAGTACCGCGCCGCGCTTGCTATGCAGGTCGCCAACCTCTGGACTCGCTCGCTCTTCGCCTACCGCCTGCAAATGGGCGACCTTCCCCAGGTAGGCGCAAACTTCTTTTCGTTTTCACCATTCCCACAATTGACGCTCGCGGATCTCACAGGGATGCGCCTTCTTCTCCGCCGTTGACGTCGACTCCTGCTTCCGCAAGGAGGTCTTCATGACCTGCGAGACGCCTTCGAATCCCGAAGCGATCCCTCCCGGCGAGTCGCTCGAGATCGAGGATACGCTCGAGAAGACGGCGGGCACTCTCTTCGCCGACGGGCGATCCATGGTCGAAGGCGAGGCGACTTTGCCTTCGCTCGAGCTGAGACACGAGCTCCCCCCCAGCGACGTCATGGGCGACCAACACCGTGTCCTATCGACCGAGTTCCTCGAGGCGCAGGCGACCACCTCGCCGGCCATGATCCGCCGGCTCTTCCAGCAATACACCGAAAACCAGCGCAGAGCTCGGCTAGGCTTGCCGCTGACGACCAGCAAGGCTTCTCAGCCGTCGCGACGCGCCATGCCGGCACCGCGGTACGTCGAAGCGGACGACAACAGGCCTCCGCCAGTCGCAGGCCAGCGCTGGGACGCCTTCGACTTTGACGACCCGGAGCTCATGCCAATCACGTCGCGATCTTACGGGAGCTCGCGCTAGCCTCCCACACATGCTTGTTGTCCTCCTTGTCTCCTCCTTGAACCCGTTGACGTTGTATCCGGAACTGTTGTCTTTATCGCAATCCTGTAGCATATCGCATCGTATCTCTCGCATTCAACCGTATGGCAGTGAAGAACAGACTTGCAGACCGGATGCAGAGACCGAGGAAAATGCTCAAGCTACGACTTCCTCCTCCTTGTGCGCTGGATCCTTGACCTCGTTATCCTCCTGCTTGTTCCCGGCCTCTCGCTCCTCGAGCTCAAGCTTCTCCACCTTCGCACCCAGTTCTTGCGCTTGGCGGATCACCTCGTTGACGCGAGCGCCGACTGCATCAGCGGTGTCGGACGAGGCAGAGGGCGTTGCGGGCGGAGCTGCTGAAGGGGTTGTGGAACGCGACGTGACGGCAGTCACTTGGTCTGCACCTAGTGGAAAGAGGTGTCAGGCGAAGGCACACGAGAAGGAGTAGAATGTATCGAAAGGAGCTTACCTTCAGCCTGCAGCGCAGACCCAGCCTGCTCGGTGCGCTTGGCCTCGACGCGCTTGTTCAGCTCGTCGCGAACACGGCTGAACACCTTGTCACCTTCAGCCATGATGGCGTCGACAGTTTTCAAGAGCGTGGTGAAAGCGTCGCGAACATCGTCCTGCGGCTGGTCGGCGCCTGACTTGGCGTTCTGGTCGACGAGTTGCGCCTCGCTCGTAATCTTGGAAGCGTTCGAGGTGGAGAGCCCGGCAGATGCAGGCGCGGTGGGGAAGAAGGCGGCCAAGTGCTTGTCGAAGTCGGTAACGATTGCGTTCATAAGGTCAATGATGTCCCGCCGGGCCGAGGCAGGGGAGGAGGGGGTCGAAGTTGCCTCTGGTACCGTTTGCTTGACGTCCTCAACAGGCCAAGCATTGTTGATGACAGGAAGGTCGGAGGAAGCGGTGGGGACGCCGGCAGAAGTCGAAGCCTCGGTCGACGCGACAGTGGAAGTCTGCTGCTGGGCGGCGCCGTTCGGCTGCGCGGGCGCGTGCTTGACGGTTGATGGGTTGGTGGTGGAAGCCGCAACGGGTCGGATGGCCGCGCTAGCCTCGCTGTGGGCGGGCTCGCGGTATTCGACGACGACGTGCCAGGTTGCGGGCTGGAGGGCACGTTCTATCTCGCGCCTTCGTTGCTTGCGAACGAGGTGGGCGGTGTGGCGACGGCGCGCTTCGTCCTCGTACGCCTGGCGGATCAAGGCGGTGCGGTAGTTGACAGCCTCCTCGTAACGGCGACGCTCTTCTTCCTCGATCTGCCGAGCGCGGGCGAGAGCGAGCTGCCGACGTCGGTATGCAATCAAGTCTGAGTCGAAGCCGGCGAGGACATCGTCGAAGGGCGAGGAGAGAGAGGAGTAGAATGGCGAGCGCGAGAGCATGGTGTCGCGGGATGGCGAAGTGGGCGAGCGATCGAGAGTGGCAGTCTCTGAAGCAAGTGAAGGGAAGAGCAAGAGAAGCAGGAAAGCAAGGTTTTTGAGGCGACGGCGAGGAAGGGACTCGAAAGTTAGGAAGGTCAGTTCTGGAAAAATCGCGGAGGGTGGCATGACCGCGTGACCATGGTCGGCGAAAATGCTGGAACCGCTGACGCAGCATGCTCAGCGTGGTAAGAACGTGTCCAGAAGCGTCGGGCGACGCCGGGAAACTGGTGAGACGCTACCTGGCACGAGTGCGAATCGCGGTGATTGCAAGTCACATCTATTCACCATTCGTCGTCGTCCTGTGCGATGGCGTTCTTGCTGCGAACAGGCTCAGCTTCCTCTTCGTCGGAAGCAGCTTCGTCCTTTGCGGTCTGCGAGTTGAGAGAATGTGAGGTAGAACTCGATGGAGTCGATGGAGTCGATGGGCGGTCTTGCGCACCTGGAAAAGATGGTCGAGGTGCTGCTGTTCTCGTTGCAAGTCTGTAAGACCGTCTGACTTGATCTGCGAGCCAGAGTAGGTCAGCCATGAAGGTGAGGAGCAATGTTGCTGAAAGCGTTCGCTCACCTTGGACCTGGTGCTGACGGTCTTGACGGGCGCTGGGGCGTCCGACACTGCGAGAAGCGACATCAGCTTGTGGTGAGCAGGCAAGCAGCTGATAAAAACGCACAAAGCTTCATTCCCTCTGGCCGCAGGTTGACGATCTCGAGCGGCTTGTTCGCGCCGGATAGGTACTCCTCAGCCGTCATGCTCGGCTTGGTCACATTGCGAGTCGGTACGAAGATGTCGTCCTGGAAGTATTCGACCTGCCGAATATGCTGTTTGTAAGCGTCTGGCGAGGGAAAAACTTCGTAGCGAGGTCGAGCTCACCTTCGCGCGCGGCACAGTGAAGCTGATCGCCTCGACCGTGCTCGGTGTGAGACGGAGCGCTCGGACGATCTCGACCGCCTTGATGTCGTTGCTGGTCTTGGGAAAGAAGGCGAAGCCGGACTGGAGCGTGGCATGCTCGAAGTGGGGGAGCTTGGCGAACGCCTCATGAGGCGTTGCAGGATGGAGGCTGACTTCATAGGCGTGGCAGGATCGGTCGCCGCGAGAGTACAGGAGGGCGATCCGGGTGTCGATGTCGCAGTAGGGAAAGAGCGGTGCAGGCGAAATGTCGAGAGACGCCTTGCCGACCTGCACAAGCTTGTGGTCCTCGAGCTGGTACAAGATGAGTTCGCGGGACGCGGCGCGGTTGAAGCCGGTGGAGATCAGGTGTATGTCGGACGCCCAAGCCAGACGGACGGGACGAATCGAGTCGTGTCCGGCGGTAGAAACGAGAGATGAAGCAGATCGCGGGTCGAGGACGTGCACCTGCTTGTTCTTGGTGGCAATGGCTAGCAGTGAACCGTCAGGAGACCATGCGGTGGACGAGACCTGTGGTGAAAGTAAGCGTTGGGCGAGTGGAGGGTGAACGGAGAAAGGCAATAGAACGCACTCCACCCTTCGGAAGCTCAGCTCGGAGCAGCATCTCGCCCGTCCCGACGTCCCATAGGCGTGCAGCGGGGCTGCCCTTGTCGTTCGAAATTGAGAGGAGGACGTCCTTGGCTGTAGGATGGTGATGCAGCTCCGAGATGCGGTCCATGCGAGCATCTTTATAGTTACGAATTAGTGACCATATTCGGGAGTTCCGTTGCGCGGACGCACCCGTCAAAGTCTTCGTAGGTTCAGCCAAGACCTCCCCCTCTGTCCACTCCTCGGCCGGATCCGGCGATAGCGAGAAGACGCGAATCGCACTGTCGTCGCCGGCGACAAAGACACGATTAGGGTCAAACGGGTCGACCGCGAAGTCGGTGATGGTGCCGCCGATCGAGACGCAAGACGGGTGGACGGGCAGACGACCTTTGCGGGCGAGAGGGTGGAAGGCAAGACGGCCTCCTGGACCAGCCAGCGGGTAAAAGAAGTACAGGCTAGAGGCCTGCGCACCTTGTTTGTGAGCGAGGAGGAAGGAGGGCGAGGAGGCCATGCGCACCTTGAGCAGCTGAACATCGTTGCCCATGGTCGACGAGAGATCATGCACATCGAAGTAGTCGGGCTTGAGGGGTGTCTTGCCTGCGAGAAACTTGCGAGACCAGGCATCCGCCCTCATAGAGTCGCCGAGCTTGGCTGACGAGCGAGTTGGCTGGGCGGCCGCAGTTGTCGTCGTGTCTTTCAGCACGGTCGGAGTGAGAGTCGTGGCGACGGGAGTAGATGATGTCCTGGCTGCCGGTGAGCCGAATGTCGGTGGCGGCGAGCTCGCCTTGCCGTTAAGCGAGAGGGTCGAGAGCGCGGCGGTGGGCACCGCTGCTGATGGAATTGGTTCAGACGGCGTAGACACAGGAGCGTTCTGAGAGGAGATACTAGTCGCGTTCGTAGAGGCCGGTGTAAAGGTGGAAGGCGCAGCTGGAGCGAGTGCAGCCGGAGTTGTCGCGATGCGCGGGATCGGAGGCGCGGCGGGCTCTTCCATTGACTGCGCCTTCTCAGCCGGCGCCGCCGGTGGGGCAGGCGATGCGGTGGGAGGCGGCGATGCATCCTGCGCGGCGGGAAATGCCGGGCTCGCCGCCGATGTCCTGGTCTTCTCTCCGACCGCCCATGGTCTCGACGGATCGAGGTGACGCTTCTCGAGGTGAAGCATAGCCTCATCTTTGCGCGAAAGCCAGTCTTGGCCACATTGGGCGGGAACTTCAACAAAGGCAGGTTAGCCAGTGCACGCTTATCGGTAAGGGAGACGTAAAAGCACCTCGTGCGCTGACGGGAGGGTACAAGTCGGCGTGGAAGTCGAGATACTGCCGTCGAGGTACCGTGATCGATACAGGGACGGCCGCATCGTTTCCTCCGCCGGCGAGAATGACGAGACGGTTGATCTCGGCCTTCATCAGCTCTAGCGTGTTCGGCGGGGCGAGCGCAGCAGAGAGAAGTGGGACGGGAAGAGCGGCAGAGCCTGCACCGTATGCTCAAGATTAGCTGATACTCACAGGACGGGAGAGGGCGACTACTCACCCTCCGTCGGGCCGCCAGGACCGCCAACTTCGACCCATCGCAGCGTCATGTCGCCCTTTCCAGTCAAATATACGATTCCTCGACTCTCGTCAACGAGTGGCGTGATGATAGCTGTTCCCGTATCGATTCGCTGCGTCTTGGTCGGGCCGGAAGCGAGGGAGCGGATGTCCAAGAGCGAGTACTCGCGGTCCCGCGTGCGGGAGAAGCCGGTCGTGATGATCTGAGGGCTTGAACTTGGGGAAAGAGCGGGTATGTGGACATGGCGAGTCGCTTTCGGTCCGGCATGAATCACAACCTCGGCGACGGGGTCGGAAGAGCCTGAGCGGACGTTCCACATCCTCAGCTTGCCGTCCTTGCCTGTCGTCGTTACGTGCTTGCCATCGACGCTCCATTGAGCGCTCCAAGCTTGCGCAGGCATGCTAAGTTGGAAGACGGGCGAGGTTGACCGCGAGGAAGCGTCCCAAATGGCGAGGGAGGTGTGCGAGGTTGAGAGGAAGATGGAGTCGGCGAGTGGATGGAAAGCGATGCAATCGACGGGTACCGAGGCGGACGAGGCCGCGACGGAGAGGAGCGGAGCAGGCGTTTGTGCAGACGGGCTCGAGAGGTCCAAGGCGGAGAGAGGCGGGAGCTCGAAGACGTTGATCTGCGCGAAGCTTCGATCCATCAGCGCACGTCCCGAACGAGTAGGTGCCGTGCTGCGCACCTGTCCGCCGGTGCCTCCGACCGCCAGCAATCGGTCGAACCCGTCAACCTCGAAAGCCGTGATCGCTCTCAATCCGGTCTGCAACGTCGGAGCCTTCATGCCAAACTTGCCATACTGGTCATAAGGCAGCATGACGAGCGAGCCTGCGGATGGAAGTTGATCAGCGAGAGCGCAGGAGGAAGCGGAATAGAGGGGACAAACCAGACGACGAGCCCAAAGCGAGCCAGTATCCTGCCGTGGCTTTGATGCCGTCACAGCCCTCTGATGGCAATCCATCCGCAACGGGGATCTCGGACCACCAGGACTCTTTCTGCGATTCAGGCGAGATGAGAGGGTCAGTGGAAGTCAATTTCGATGAGAGCAGGGCTGTACTCGCCTTTGCCGGGGTTGCAAGAGCGTTCTTAAATGGCGAAGAGAAGAAGCGCGGAGGCATGGCAAGGGCGAGCTAAAGGTTCTGCGAGACGGAAAGACAACGGTGAGGAGGAGCGAGTTGGCGGTACACTCGCCCCAATGCCAGGGCTACGACGGCCACCGTTCACTGCGCTCTGTTGCTGCTGCCACCAGGTCATCGACCGCGCCTGCTTCCCCCCTCTTATATTCCCTCTCTCCCCACCTCACGCCCGAAACGTCCATCCTGCTCAGCATTTAGTGCTTCGCCTGGACAGCGAGTACTTCGAGGATCCTCCGATCATAGCAGTTGTGAGCCAGGGAGACTCACGAGACGTGTGCTGTCGTGTGCGGAGGACAAGGAGGGGCGTGGTGACGAGGAGCGAATGGGCCGGATCTGAGGGCCGCTGTAGGAGATCGAGCTTTCCAAGGGGCGCAGGATAGATTGAACGCCTCTAGCAAGGAAGCAAACGGAAGGGCGAGATGCGGTGGAGCGGACAAGATGAGGGAGAGGCCGAGGTGAGGAGGAGAAGCGGAGCGGCGCTGCCTCCTCGTAATTCGGCCAATCAACGATGCAGAGTAGAATGACTATACCCGTCGAGGCAGCGCGGCAAATGAAAGGCGATGCGAAGGTATGCTCGGGTTGCAGGAAGACGGGAGGACGAGCAAGGGAAAGAGGGTATACGACGCCGAAACGACCGAGGGCGCTGCTTATTCCGCAAAGAAGAGATTGTACAGGTAGCTGAAGGGAGGATGTGCTAGTCGATGAGGTACTCTGCGGGGCGCGGAGAATGCAAGTCAGCAGCCTGATCACGCCGAGCAGTTCTAGCAGTCTCGAGAGGGCTAGAACGCCGACGCGCTAAAAGCGAAGTCACGTACTCTTCTTGAAGTAGCTCCGAAGGTGGATGACCTGCCAGACGCCGAGGAGTATGAGGGTCGAGAAGGTGAGGTAGAAAAAGTTCTTGACGCGGTTGTTCGTCGACTCTGGGTAGGCGGAAGTACTGACGTGAGCGCTAAAACTTCTAAATTAGGCGAGGGGGATCCAGCCGGAGGCCGCACTCACCGTTCGTGTCCCGCATCCGCATCTCGCGCCGCTTCAGGTAATTAAGCTCGTCGACAATCTCCTTGACGACGCCCTCGAGCTTGCGCATCTCAACCTCGAGACCGGACAGAGACTCTTGCTTGGCGATCGCGTTGTAGTCGACTGCATCTGCGCCGATGTCAACGTCGAGGTCGATGAGGCGCTCGTACTTGTTCGCTTGATGCTCAGGGACGGCTGTAAGAATAGCACGTTCGTCAATCTCGCACTCACTAGTGGGCACTCGTCGCTCGTTACGCGAGACAAGGAGGATCGCGACGCAGGCTCCTCAAAAGTGCCCCGATGACTCACAAGGATCCAGGACATTGCGGAAGCACACGCCCAAGTCTGCGTCTGCATGCGTCGTGATGGCCATCCGCGTCTCTCCCTTGAGCCCGCGCTTGGCCTGATATGTGTTCCTGCTCGAACTGCCGTCGACGACCTCCATGTCGAGCCGCTGCAAGTCGTTGCCGGTGACGGGCGACGAGACAGAGATGACGACGAGCGTGTCGCTCATGGCATAGTTCCACAGGCACTTCGGCTTCGGGTTGTGGTGTGCTGTGAGCGAGAACTTGACTGCCGAGACGAGCGAGGGGACGACGAGGAGAGCGAGTGTCGCTGCGAGGAGCGACGTTCGCCGCGCAGTATGCCGTGTTCGTGTCATGTCTCCTCCTTCACTTCGCTGCTACACCCGTGCGTTGGCTTGTGCCGTAGTCGCGGCGTGAGCGCGCGATGTCGCTGGACGTGGAGGAGACGAGAGCGAGGGCGGAAGGAGCGGGTGTAGGCGGGTATACAGCGTGCTGGAGCGTTCAGGGCGGTTCCACGCACGCTCAGAGCAAGCCAAAGCAGTCAAGTAGCGCTTGTCGCTCGTCAGACCCACCTGACCACAAACCTCATCGACGTCCTCTCGCTCACTGCTCTTCTGTTGGCTGCGACAGGCTCACGAGTCTGTTTGCTAAGCTTTGAAGAGTGCAACGACCCTGGCCGGCGCTCCCGCCCCGCAGGATGGTCGCGACGTCACGGTCGGCGAGTTGGCTTCCGTTAAACGATACTTTCTACAGCAACCAGCGCGTATACTCCCTTGCCGGATCTGCACTCGCCCGCGTAGACTTGTCGGATCATGTCATCGCGGCAGCTAGATGCGGAGGACCCATTGGTGCGTCTCTCGACCCCCCACTCGGACCTTGGATCGTCTCGCTGACCTGAAGGACCGGTTTGATGGGCAGCTCTGATGCGGGATAGATCGAAGCCGGTACTTCTCGGCAAGTATGACCTGGCGGCGGCGGGAGCTGGGGCGAAGATCTCGGTGTATTCGTCCGCAGGGCAACTCCTCCAGACTATCACGGTGCGCGGCAGCCGTTCAATTGCGGCGCGCAACTCGAAGCTGACTGTTCGACTCCGCAGTGGGATTCGCCGTCGCCGATCGTCCACCTCGCCTTTCTCTCTCCTCTCTCCCTCCTCCTCCTGACCTCGTCTGGCCTCTACCGCCTTTACACCATCTCGACGCACACTTCCCTACCTCCCTCTTATACACAACACGCCATTCCGAACGCGGATGACCATGGCGGTGTCAGAGAAGCGAAGAGTTGGGATGCAGGCTTTGTCGCCTTGATGGAGAGCGGCGCGTTCGTCGAAGTCAAAGGCTTCGGATCCGGTCGAGTAAGCGGCGGCGGCGTAGTGGAAGGGTCGGACGGCTTTGGCGGGCGAGGGAGAGGGAAAGGTCGCTCGGATCGCGAAGGCGGCTCGTCAGGAGGAAAGGCGACGGTACTCGCTTCCACCGGCCTCGACTCGCTGCCCGACTGTTGGTGCGTCGTGCCGCCGGACGTCAGCTCAAGTCGAGGGACCGAAGTGCTGCTCGCGAAGGCCGAGACGGTCTGGAGGCTAGACGAGATTGACTGCGTTGACCAGGTGCGCGTTGTTCTCAAGCTTTGGCTGTCGTCCATGCCCAGCGCTTTGGTTGACGTTCTTTGGGGTATGTGTTCCGCAGCGGCTCTCGCGCGGGCCTTACCTCTCCATCACGCCCTCGCCGTCCGGCCACTTTCTCGCTCTCCTCTGCGCCCCACCCTCCTCCGCAAATCCGCCCCAGCTCTGGGTCACCTCGTCCGACTTCTCTCGATCCTTCTCCGACGTCGCGCTCACGTCTGAAATGGCCGCGGGCGAGAAAGGCAGGCCAAGATTGCTCGAGTGGTGCGGCAGTAACTCGGTTGTCGTCGCATGGGAACGGACGGTCGTCATGGTAGGGCCGTACGGTGAGACTCTCAAGTGCGTGGTTGGCTTTCCATGCGGTAAAAAGGCGCCGCACCGGGGCATGCAACCTGCTAACCCGTTGTTGCGTCCCAGATTCTTCTATACCGACCCCGTTCACCTCGTCACCGAGATCGACGGCACCCGCATCCTCAGCCCAGAAGGCTGCGACTTCCTCCAGATCGTGCCTCGTTCGTCCAGCATACCTTGCTCTTTGTGACGCTTCCGCTGACGCTGTTCATTCCGCAGAATCGTCCCAATCCGTTCACCTGCCTGGCTCAACATCTCCCGCATCACTTCTCTACGAGGCGTCACTCGAATTCTACGACCGCAAATCTCCTAGAGCGGACGAGTATGTGCGGAATGGGTTGCTCAGAAGTGAGAACGGCGGGAGGGAGATGCGTGAGGCGGTTGAGCAGTGTCTGTACGCAGCTGCGAGGGAATGGGATCAGGATGAGCAGAAGAGGCTACTGAAGGCGCGTGCTCGTAATCAGGGTGACGCTTCTCCTGCCGAGGAGTGAGGAGCTGATCTCCGCTCTGCGTACGGATTTACAGGCTGCGGCTTTCGGCAAGTCGTTCCTCGAAGCGTACAATCCGAACGACTACGTCCAAATGACTAAGATCTTGCGGGTCCTGAATGCGGTGCGAGACTACAAGGTCGGACTGCCACTGACCTGGGACGGGTGCGTCGCTTTCCTGACCTGCCTTCCAGTCCCGAACTGAGTCGGCCTCACGCAGATACCACGCTAAACCGCCTTCACACCTCGTCTCCCGCCTCGTCGCCCTCTCGCAGCATCTCCTCGCCCTCCGCATCTCCTCCTACCTCGGACTGTCGCCTTCGCCTGTTATCAAACACTGGGCTCAACAGCTGATCGCTGCGTCGGCACCCGGCGTCGCCCGCGTCGACGATGGCGCACCGCTGTCCGACGAGGAAGTCTCCCGTCTCATCGTCGACAAGCTGCAGTCCCTCTCATCGCCAACTCCCGTCGCGCCATCCACCACAGCTTCCACCAGAGGAATGGTCTCCTCCGCACCATCGATGACGGGTCCAGCACCAGACGTCCCGCTTTCTTCCGGCGACATCGCTTTGACCGCCTTCCGCCTCGGACGGCCACATCTCGCTGCGCTCCTGATCGAGCGAGAACCCAGAGCCGGCAAGCAGGTGCCGCTATTGTTGCGGATGGGAGAGAGCGAAGAGGCGATGAAAAAGGCTGTCATAAGCGGAGATCCAGAACTCGGTGGGTCTCGCGACACTACGTTCGCTCTGCTTGCCTGTCGCTGCAGTTGCTGACCAAGCGTCCATCAAATCGTCGATTTACAGTTTTCCAGGTTCTTCTGCACCTGCGCCAAAAGCTATCACCAGGCGACCTCTTCCGCCTCGTCGAGCGCGTCTCCACCTCCGCTCCTTCCTCCGCCACAACCTCTCCCTATATCCCTCACACCCGTGATACAGACTCCATACTCATTCTCCAGCTCTTCCTGCGCGAGATCGGCGAAGAAAAGGGCCTGTTGCGGGATTTCTGGTATCAGGATGATCGGAGGGTGGAGATGGGGTGCGAGTTGCTTGTTGAGGCTTCGCGCGGGAAGGTTAGTTGGACCGCGAAATGCCTGCTCGCAGCTAGTCCTAGCCAAGCTGATCTGTGCTGCCTCTTGCGTGTCCAACTTCAGGACTTCGGCGACAAGGTTGCCAAAGTCCGACGGGCGCAGAAGAGCTTCTCGGAGGACAAGGAGCGAAGCTTCGAAGCTAAAGCGTGCTGTTCTTTTAACGCAACATCGCGCAGGAGCTGACTATCCTACTGCAGATGGTCGACGACCACATTCGCCTCCTCGTTATGCAGCAACAGCTCGAGCAGGACACGGCAGCCAGCAACAAAACCTTCGTCGGCCTGAGCGTCAACGAGACGATACGTCAGTGCATCCTCGCTGGGATGGACAAGAAGGCGGAGAAGGTCCGAGGCGAGTTCAAGGTCCCGGACAAACGGTGAGTCCAGTCTATCCACGTCTTGCGGTGCACTGACGAGCTCGTTTGTGCTACCGCAGCTTCTGGTACCTCAAGCTACGCTCGCTCATCTCGCTGCGCGACTGGGACGCCCTCGATAGCTTCGCCCGCTTGAAGAAGTCGCCGATCGGCTACGAGCCCTGGGTCGACGAGCTCATCCGCGTCGGCGCACATCGTCAAGCAGTCAAGTACGTCGAGCGGTGCGATGTGCGGAATCGCGTCGAGCTGTATGTCAAGTGCGGAGAGTGGGTCATGGCTGGGCAGGAGTGCGTCAGGCGGGGCGAGAGCGGCAGGCTGCAGTGCGTTCCATGCTATCGCATGTGCAGCGACTCTACGACTCTCGCTAACCGTTTTGTCGCCTGCGCAGCGATCTCAAAGCCCGCTCTCCGAACAACATCATCGCGGCGCAGCTTGACGAGCTCCTCCAGGACATGGGCCAGGGGCACTAGCAGCCGGGTGGTATTTTAGCAATGTCCAACGGATTCTTCAGCCTGTACAACATGCGAGAAAGGAGAAGGAAAGCCGCTGAAAGGGGGAAGCGATGTGAGCTCTCCCCGTCTTGCGGAGCTGTCCTGGCGAAGTTGCCAACGCTCTCGCCGACATCGCTCGCGAGTATTCTCGTTTGGCTCACTGACTAGTGCAGGCTCTGCTGATTCACTCCGCGCCGTTCGTACCGCCCGCGACGCCCTCCCTCGCCTGCCGCACCCGCATCGCTGCACGCTTCGTCGCCCTCGCATGCCCGTCATCCCGTCGCACGACCCGGTTCCCGGCGCGTACAGCGTCAAGTGGGCCTCCGTGAACCACAAGGACGAGCCCAACATCCTCACGATCACGCCGGGCTTTGGCGACGGCAGCGAGGAGCGGTGGCCGCCGCAAGGCCCTGACATGTCGCTTCTCGGGCCAGAGCACGAGAAGCAGCAGCAGTGGAGGCGCACGGCGGCAGAGGTGATTGCCAAGGACCTCGGACTGCTCAAGCGTGCGTTTCCTCTCCCTTGCTCGAGTGTGGTCGGAGGGGTGCTCTCCCTTAAAGGTCAACCCCAGCTGACGGCTGCTTGTCCGCAAGGGTCTCCAGCGACGGCGCAGCACTGGATCTTGTCAGAGTTGCCAACCGGCTACGGGCTCTTCCAGCAGGTCACGCAGCCGAAAGAGTCGGCTCCGCGTATGACGGGCAAAGACAAGATCCGCCACGACCGCTTCATCTTTGGTGCGTTCGCGAGCGCGCGCAAGACTCGTAAGGGACGGGCTGACACGAACCCGACGCGTCCGCAGGCCACAACAGCAAGAAGATCCGCTCCGCCATTTCACTCGGCAAGCACATTAGCAACCAGATCTTCGGCGCAAAGAGCCTGTGCCACTGCGACGGCTGCAAAGTCACGCAGCCAAAGGCTTCCGCCTCGTCGATGGCCGACATTGGCGCGCCGCTCAAGATGCAGCCTCGCAAGCGCAAAAGGACGGGCGAGTATGCCAACCTTGCAGGCGTCAACACGAGCACGCCGCCTTCGATTTCGGGACTCGCGACTGCGGAAGGAAGCGAGGCAGGAGGAGACTTTGACGACGCTACGTCTGTCGGAACGATCGAGACGGCCGACTACACCTTCACCGGCGGAGACAGCGCGCCGACCTCGCCGAGGAAGCGAACAGTGTCTGGCGGAGGTAGGGGTCGAGGGAGGGCTTCTGGGCTGGGCTCGGAGAACGGCTCGACGAGGGGAAGGGGTCGAGGACGAGGGAGGGCGAAGCGGGCGGACGACGACGACGACGACGAATTCCTCGGAGACGACGATGACGGGTCGGACTACAGCGAAGAAGTCGGCTCCGTCGGGCCAACTGCACCTCGTTCAACGTCCGCACGCCAGCGTCGCCCGACCTCGAAGGTCCTCTCGCAGATCGAGCTGAACATCTCGACTGCGCCAGGTGAACCGGCCGCGGACGACTATGAAGCCTTGATGACTCCAGTGGGCAAGGACATCCACCGCGCGATGGGCGTTCCGACGTCCGAGGAGGTCAAGGAGGACCTCACCGACCCGCAGGCGTCGCGAGTCGGCGAGCTCGTCTGGGTGCGAGTCCCGCTCGGTCCGCCTCCGACGGGCGAGCTTGCACATGCGCAGCTTTCGCGATGGCCTGGCATCGTCCGAGGACGTGCGCCGGCGCCGGAGAACCCGCACGAAAAGGTCTACCGCATCGAGCTGCTCGGCATGTCGAGCGAGGACACGCTCGAGGGCGTCCGCAGCGAGAACGTCACGCCTTGGCTTGGATACATCCCGTCGAACTCGGCTTACCTCAACGCGAACCCGCCGGAAGACGACGGCATTGCGGCTGGTCAACCAAAGAAGCGGTGGGCGGCGATTCAGGAGGAGGGTTGGCTCGCCGTTGCGCGCGCTTTCCGTCAGGCGCACCGCATCGCCAAGGCTTACGCTGCCATCCAAGCTCGACCGTGCGTGCCATTTCAGATCCCTCTCCCTGCTTGCAAGCTGAGAGTCCGCAGCGCAGACTGCCCGAGATCGAGCCTGGGGTACACTTCACCGTGCCAGACGGACCGCCTCGCTTCGCCGCCATGTCGACCAAGGACCTCGTCGAAACGGGCGAAGAATGCGAGTACCTCACCTACGACTACATCAACTACGGACCAGAGATCATCCACCTCGGCGACTGGGTCCGGCTCGACCCGTTAACGAAGCTCGAACCGATCGTGACGGGTGCGCGCAAGAAGCAGCCGAGCAAAGCGCTGCCTCTGTCGCTCGTGATGCGCATCGGAGGGATCTACCGCGGCAAGCGCGGAGCACCGCTCATCGCTCGCGGGCTCATCTTCGAGCAGATCGAGACGACCTCCATGAACCGCTCCATCGTCGACCCATCCATGACAGTCCTTGACCAAGCGACTCTCGAGTTCATCCCCCCGCCTTTTCCCCGTCACAAATGGCGGTTCGTCCAGCCTCCGCTCGATGTCGTCTCGGTCGACGTCCTCTTCGGCCCGTCTATCGCAGGCCGCTACTACCCGATACCGCCCACCTCGCCGACTTGGACAAGCCACACGGTCGTCAACTCTTGGCTTGACGAGGCGATGAGCGGGAACGGGCCGGCGGGGAAAGGGACGGGTGCGACTGGCGGGAAGGGCGAAGAGGGGATACGCGCGTTGAGTCTGATGTTGGCGGGGATGACAGCGGGTGATAAGACGGTGAGGATCAACGTGAGTATGCGTCCGACGAGCTCGCTGTCAAATTTAGGCGCTGACCCGGGTTCTCGTGCACTCGCAGGCTGTCAACGGGATCAACGGCGGGCGGGACGAGCAGTACAGGATCGCGGAGGAGCAGGCTCTCGTGCGTGTATTCGCCCGTCGTCAGGAAGTTGCAACGTGGCGCTGACGACTTTCTCACTCGCAGGACCGCTCCGCCTTTCCTCCTCCTCCCGAACCGCCCATCCCCGCCGCCCCCCCCGCCACCGTTCCCGCTGCTCAACCCGCCGCTGTCGCTCTCAAGCCGGAAGACGCAGCAGCAACTACCGCGACATCAATGGACGTCGATGCCCAAGCGTGAACGTCAAGTGCGACGTCTGCGCTCGAGGCCTCTGCCGAAGTTCGCCCTCCTGTGTCGCCTTGTGTTCCTGACATACCGAGCACGTTGCCAGGTCTACGGGAGAGATGCGTCTGTTGCTGTTGCTGGTTTTGAGGATCGAGGATGACGCGGTCGAGACCTTGTATTCTGCTGCGGGCGGGGGTTAATTTCACACCGCCTTTGACGTACCGTTTACCTCTGCTCGCTCAACTCGTCTCCAACTGGACAAGCAGCGATGGCGTCGCCAGGTTCGCTGTCGAACGAGCAGGCTAGTGAGTCGGCATCGACCCCTCGCTGGCTTGCCCTGGTCGACCCCTCCAGCTCTGGCTCCAAACGAGGCTCGACGGGGTCAAGTGCTCGCTCCCACACCGCACAGCGCCCGCTGACAGTCGTCCCACTCGCACAGCAAACAAGTCGGTGCGTCTTTGAGGCGGGCAGCAGGCTCTACGACGCCCGCATCTCGCGGAGGAACCGGTCACGCTGATGCCAATTCTCACGGTGGGGACTGGCCCGCGCACAACAGACGCAGACCTTCGTCACCGCGCTCGTGACGGGTTTGATCGTGCTGAGTGCAGAGGTGCGTTATGGGACCCCCCCTTCTCCACGCGGGCCAGGGGAGGCGAGCTGACCTTTTGACACCGACAACCGCTGAACCTTGCCATCGTTACATTGGTCCGCCGTTCATCTCCGCGCCCATCTAGGTCGCCGCCTTCATCATCCTCAAGAACCGCTTCCGTCAGATCTACAGCCCACGCTCGTACCGCGTTCCTCCAAAGTGCGTTGAAGCTTTCTCAACTCCTCCGGCTATGGCGTTTACGCCCCCGTACCCACCTTCTCGGCTTCCTTAAACCGTCTGACTTGTTCACAGCAAGCGTGTCGACCCCCTGCCTCATTCCTTCCTTGGTTGGATACCCTATGTCATCCGCACGCCGGCCAACACGATCCTCCAGAAGAATGGCCTCGACGCCTACATCTTCGTCCGCTTCCTGTTCCTCATGATGGAAATCTTTGCGCCGTTGTGCGTACACGATTTTTCTCTTGCACCGCTCGACGAGGAATCGTTAGAAACTGACCTCCTTGCACCCGCTCCCTCGCGCAGCATGGTCCTCACCTGGGTCATCCTCCTTCCAGTCGATGCTGCCGGCTCAAGGGGCACCAACACGGGCATCACCCGCTTCACCTTCGGCAACGTCGGTCTCTCGCAGCAGCCCCGCTACGCTGCCCACCTCATCCTCGTTTGGATCCTTACTTTCTGGGTCTTCTACCTCATCCGCCGCGAGTACGCCAAGTTCATCCAGCTTCGTCAGGACTTCCTCATGAGCCCCGAACACACGAGGCTCGCTCAGTCCAAGACGGTGCTCGTCACGGGTGTCCCGGAGGAACTCCTCAACCAGAGCAACATGCAGCGCTTTTGCAGCGTCTTGCCCGGCGGTGCCAAGCGCATCTGGATTGCTCGGTGCGTCGCGGGTTGTCTTTACGAAGTGGGAAGCCGTCGAACTGAACTTGCGGACCCACAGCGACCTGAAGGACCTGCCGGACCTGTACGACCGCCGCGAAAAAGCCGTCAAGAAGCTCGAGAGCGCCGAGACGAAGCTCCTCAAGCTCGCGACGAAGCAGATCGTCAAGAATAAGAAGAAGGGACTCGAAGCGCCCGCTCTCGACCCCGAGGCGAGCAAGAGCGAAGTCTACCGCTACGTTCCGCAGAAGAAGCGTCCGACGCATAAGCTTGGTCCGCTTGGACTGTGGGGAAAGAAGGTCGACTCGATCGAGTGGGCGAGGGAGGAGATCGAGACGACGAACAATGAGCTCGAGACGGAGCGCGAGTCGCTTGGCGGGAACGAGGGCAGCACGAAGTACCCTGCCCGCTCGGCCGCCTTCATCCAGTTCCACACGCAGATCGCCGCGCACATGTTCGCTCAGTGAGTCGGGACGCTCTTCGTCCCCTTCCATGGTCCAAAACTGACCCTTCTTCTCGCCCAGATGCCTCGCCCACCACGCTCCCCTCCGCATGTCGTACCGTTTCCTCGAAGTTGCTCAGGAGGACGTCATCTGGGGCAACCTCCGCATTCAGCCGTACGAACAGCGCGCTCGCTATGCCGCCTCATGGGCTGCCACGCTTGGCCTCATCATTCTCTGGTCGTTCCCCGGTGAGTCGCGATGTGCATCTGGTTGCGCGAACCAAGCTGACCATGATTTTGCGCAGTCGCCTTCGTTGGCTTGATCTCGAACGTCTCGGCGCTCTGCATCAGCGCACCGTGGCTCGCGTGGCTCTGCAAGCTTCCCGTTCGTGCGTAGGCATCCTTCTGATTATCGGGGTCATTGGCGAATTTACGCGCTACTGTGTACAGCCGTCAACGGTATCATCCAAGGTGCTCTCCCGCCCATCGCGCTCGCAGTCCTCTTCATGTTCCTCCCGATCATCCTTCGCCGTAAGTTTGCCTGACGTCGGTTCTCCTGTCTCCTTCTGTTGACGCATCCTCCTCGCGCAGTCTTCGCCCGCTTCGAAGGCATCCCGCTCAAGACTGGCATCGAACTGTCCCTCATGACCCGCCTGTTCATTTTCCAGGTTATCCACGGCTTCTTGATCGTGACGCTGGCCTCGGGTCTCGTCAAAGCCATCCCGGCCATCGCCAAGAACCCCTCGAGCGCCGTCACCCTCCTCGCGACACAGCTCCCTGCCGCCTCGACCTTCTTCCTCACTTACTTCGTCACGACTTCGTTTGCCGGCGCCGCGGGATCGCTTCTTCAGATCGTCAAGCTCATCGTCTACTACGTCAAGTTGATTCTCCTCGGCTCGACTCCGCGCTCGGTCTTTGGCATCAAGTATAACTCTTCGACCGTTGCTTGGGGAACTCTCGTGCGTCAACCCTCCGTCGTACATCTCGCGCATCCGCTGAGGCCTGCATTCGCGCACAGTGGCCCTCGATGACCCTGCTCACTGTGATCGGTTTGACGTACTCGGTCATCGCCCCGCTCGTCTGCGGCTTCGCCTTGGTCGCGTTCGCGCTTTTCTGGTTTGTGTACAAAGTACGCCATGTTCTTGCTATCTTCTTATCATCGCGAGCTCACGCTTCCGTCCGCCGCAGTACCTCTTCCTCCTCGTCATCGACACGCCGCCCGCGACCGAGACCGGGGGCCTCTTCTACCCGAAAGCGCTGGGACACATCTTCGTTGGCCTGTACATCGAGCAGATTTGCATGTGCGGCCTCTTCTTCCTCGCCCAGGACGCCAACGGCAAGCAATCGGCCATCCCAGAGGGCGCCATCATGGTCGTCTTGATCGTGATCACGGTGCTGTATCACATCGTCCTCAACTCGGGATACCAGCCGCTCGTCAAGTTCCTCCCGCTCTCGGTCGCGCCCAAAATCGCTGCGAACCAGGGCTTCTCCGACGGCATTCCCGCGCACCACAATACGGGCGCACGCGACAATGGCCAGGCCCCGCAGCTCGCGCCCATGCACACCGAGACGACGCCGAGGGAGAAGGACGAGTCGAGCGCGTTCTCACCCCGCTCATTCGCACGTGTAAACGCCTCGCTGACCGCTGGCTGTGCGTGCAGCCTTCCCGCCTCCCGCCGTCGGGTCGTTCGACGAGCACAAAAGGCCACTGCGCAATATCGAGACGGACGACGACACGGGCACGCTTCCCGGCGACGAACACCTCAACCAGAACGCGTTCGACCACCCCGCGATGTACAAGGACTACGACACCGTCTGGATTCCGCAAGACCCGCAGGGCCTGTACCGCGACGAGCTCGAAGCGTCGCAGGCGCATGGCGTCGACATCTCGGCTGAGGGCGCAGTTATGAACGAGAAGGCCAAGGTCGACGTTCACCGCGCGCCGCCCGGCGAGGACTGGGACGACTCGCAGTCCATCTAAGTTCTGCCGCCCGCTCGGCCATCGTCTCTTCCCGTCCTTTCGCACATCTCTCTCGCTTGATGCACACGAAAGTGTACCTCGTCTTATTGCCTAATTTTCTCGCTGTTCGCGATGTCATATTCCCGCTTTTGCAAAGCAAGCTATTTCCTTGTCAATCACCTCGCCCGCTTCCACCCGCATAGCAGAGGTTCGCTGTTTGCTTAGCTGAGCAAGGATGTTCCGCCTCGAGCCTATCAGAACAACAGCAGCTCATCGAACGGCGCCGCTGCCGTCGCTTTCCTCTCCCGGCGAATTGTGGCCTGCCACCTCGACGTTCGTCCCAGCGGGGCTCGCGCGCTACTTGTCTCGAGGCCCTGGGCCAATTATGCTTGTTCGTGTTCCACGCCTGCATCAGGCAATGCGCGCGCGCGAAACGCCTCACTCGCCTCGCCTCTTTGGGCCAACTATGCGACAGCTTTGTGGTCGATACCGCCTCGAGGGCCACGCGAGCGGGCGTCACTGCGGATCTTACCCACGACTAACGCCTGCTTAAAGCCACTCCAGCCGTCGCGAGGCGCTCACGCTTGCTTCCTCACCTGTCATCGCTTCGCTACCTCCTCCTGCACCCTCGAACCGCGCCAGCCGGGTGCTGCTAGACGCCCGACACTCCTACTGCAAGCCGCTGAGCCTGTCCGATTCCACCTCAGCCTTCACCAGCGATTGTTCTCCTCCCCTCCTTCGCCTCCGACTCTCTCACACTCGCTCGACATGGCCGCCGTCGCCCAGCAATACAGTGGCTTCAAGGACCCTTTCTCGTCCACCCGCCAGCAGTCCTTTGACTCGTACAAGCTGGGGTCGAACAAGGGCATGGAGGCCGGTGGCTTCGGCGATTCGCTTGGCGTCCAGTTCGAATTGCGCGACCAGCAGCCGTGCTACCAGGCAGATCAACAGGACGAGGGCAACCAACGCAAGCAGGTGCGCAACCTTCGCCCGGCTGAGTGAAGCTGCAAAGTGGGAGGCTCATGTCCCTTCGTTCCCAGGACAATGCTCCGATTGCTCGTAACAAAGTCGGGCAGTTGTTCGTCCCTTCGTTCGACGCCCGCAACGACAAGTCGAACCGCATCGACAGCGTCTTTGACGCCTACGTCGACATGTACGCCGAGGACGAGGAAGATGAGGAGAATGGCTCCGGCGAAGACCTCCGAGGTACGGCTGCAGGCAGAACTCGCCAGGATGATCTCGAGCCGTACGAGTCGCACGCCCAGTCTGACACATCGTGGGACGAGCGAGGCAAGAGCGGGCTTTACGGCGGCGGAGGCCGCGGCGCAGACGACCGAGAGACCGGCTGGGTCCGCGACTACGCTTTCAGCCCGGCTCCGCCCGTCAGCGGCTACGAGGAGGATCTGCGGTTTGACAACGAGGAAGGTGAGGAATCGCAGCAGCACTCGACCCATGACCAGCAGAGGCACTCGTCCGAAACTTCCGGTTCGTCGACAGGCCCGCTCACGTCGACGAACGGTGTCGAATTCAGCTCTGCGCGCGAGTCGGCGCTGCGTCAGACTCAGGCGACGGCAGCGAGTCGAGCACCTCGGACCTCGCCTCCCATGCACGAGCTGCCCATCCACACTGTCGACCCGGCTCGCATCAAAAAGAAGACGATAGGTGCCGCCCTTCCCATTCCTTCAGCTCCTATGCCCGTTCTTGCTGCCTCCGGCTTCAAGGGTCCCCGGGAAGACCGCCCTCGCATTCAGCGCAAGAGAACGTTCAAGTTGATCGGCCGCTCGAAGAAGCCGCCGACCATCTCGGCGCCAATCCTACCAGATGGCTTCGTCGAGTCGCTCGGCATGGAGACGTTCCCGCTCTATCCAGGCGTCAAGCCACCTCAGCACGCCCTCCTCTCGCCTTCGCTCAAGGAGGACCGAGCCTCGACTCCTTCAGCTCACTCACCTGGTCCCGCCGCCGCCCTTGTCCCCGCTTCACCTCGTATTCGCTCCCCGCCGACGCGCAAGGCCGCGCCACGACCGAAGCACGTCCCGACACGCGCAGAAGGCTCGCTTCCGCCTCTTCGCGACAGGCCCATCTCGCCGCCGGTCGTCCTGCAAGTCCGCGAGCAGCACTTCAGCACTCGCGGCTACGAAGACGAGGAGCTGCGGCAGCGCCAGCCGCAGCAGCAGCAGCACTCGCGGCAGACCAGCTCGCCACCTCGCCCGTCACCCTCCCGTTCACAGCCGCACGAAACGTCTCCGCCGTTCGAGCAGTACTGGGGCTCTCACACCAGCAGCTCTTCCTCGGCGACCGTCGGCAGCGGCTTCCGTGACCCTTGGTCTGCCAGCAGGACGTCAAGCGGGACGCCCTCGATTCGCTCGCAGTCGACGGCACACGACCGAACCCCTTCGTACCGCGCCGGCGAGCGAGCTTCGACGGCCAGCACCGTCCACAAGCTTGACTACCGTAAGAGTGGCAGCGTGAAGAGCAACGGCTCGTCGCACGCACGGCCTATCCCCACGTTCCAGCTTGAAGTCGCCGACGGTGTCGAGCCTACGCCGCTCCAGCGCACGACGGACGAACGCCATGGATCGCTCTCGTCCGAGTACTCAGAGTTGTCTGAGGCGCCGCCGACAAACAACTTCCACCCTGGCAACGCCTTCTCGGGCTACACCCCCTCGACGACCGTCGGCCAGCTGCGCAAGAACTCGGTCGCCTACGCGCCCATCCAGCCCCTCAACCTCAATGCGAGAGCAGCCTTGGACAACCGCCAGAGCACGGCGAGCAACTTTGGCGGCGACGTCGTTTGGGGCGGACCGACGGACGTATCGAGGCCGCAGTCGGTCGCGTTGCCGTTCCAGGGGTATGCGCCGACGATTGGGACGACTGGCTTCCGTAACCCGTTCGGCTGAGCGCGGAGTGGGAGGTGGAAGGAGAGCAGAGCTTGGCTGGTCCAGGTTTATTCGAATTGTCGTGAGGACTCGTTGACGAAGTGTAGCATTGATACGTGTAGCATTGTGTCTCGCTTGCAAACGGGATGTCTCCTAGTCTTTCTGACCGTATTGCAAGAGATAGGAGGCTTTGCGTGGCGGTGAGCGAGGCTAGCAAGCAAGTCGCTCGACGACAGTCGACTCAGCGAGCGTTTCGTTCCTGGCTTTGATATAATAGGTAGGCTGAGAGACAACTAGAGAGCAGCAGGTGGCGAACTCGGCAGGTTCAGCATGTGAGTGCGGAAAACCGGAGGAAAGCCGCCGTTCGTATACGAACAGCGATGTCGCTCCGTCGAGGAGGCCTGCGCCAGCTAGCGTTTGCAAACTCCGTCTGAATGGTAGAAAGCGACATCGAAAGAGCGTGGAGTTGAGCGTGCAAAAGAGGCGAGACAGCAGGAAGTTGAGGGAGACGAGGGACAATGTGGCATACTGGGTGCAGGCTGGGTCCGCCGCTCGGCCTGGAGTCTGCCAAGAGCATCCACGGATCCAACAATCGTTCTTCACGACTCCAACGACTAGCAAGCACCGTCGCAAGTCAAGCGAGCTTGGGCAGACTGTCAGCGGTGAGCAGCGCCTGGGGCGGGTCGAGAGCCGTATCGTCAGATAAGCTGAGCCGTTTAATACAGCTCGTAAGTACGCCTGTCCCTTCAAGGCGAGCGTGCAGCCAGCTGACGGCGCTGGTCAAGCGCAAGAGAGGTAGACCAAGGTCGTTCCGCCGCAATCCACAGCTCCTCGCTCGCTGAGGCAGTTGTACCAGCTTGACGAGCTCACGCACACGCTCAGTTTCGCCCGCTCAGCGCTTGTCCTTGCCGCGCGCGACGAGTCGTCCACCTCGCCCACCCCGGCTGTACCTCGCCGTCAGACGCACCGTACACTGCACGCTCAGTCCCGTGAGTACCTTCACCAGGCTCTGTGGATTCTTGCGAGTCGGCCAATTCACGCGCGACGCGTTCAGGCGGGGTTGGCGGACCTCGTTGTCCCACCTTGCCACGACCTCGACAAGCCAAACAGGGGCCAGCGTTGAGCGTGGACTGGCTGGCCGAGAGACGCGTGCGCTCACGTGCAACGATAGCTGACAAGCTCGCATCGCCCGCCTGCGCCCGCCTCGCGTTGCTCTCGCTCGACCGCAGCCTCTCCCTTCCCACCCGCGACGTCGCTCCCCTCTCCCCCGACTCGCTCAACTCCCTCTCGCCCGACTGTGAAAGATGGCAGCAGAAGGCCAGGACATCGATTTGGACTCGGTGATTGACCGGTTGCTCGAAGGTGAGCTTGCCGTCCATCTCTCGCATGGGGGCGGTGTGCGTCAAATCGGCGTTCAGGAGCGCATGCCCGGCTCTCGTCTGCGCGCGCCGTGTACTGCAGCATCGGACGCGATAGTTTGGGATGTGCTTGGGCGGGAGGCGCGGGACTCGCATGGTACCTGCGCCTTGCCCGCCCGGCGAAGTGTGTCGGTGGGGGTGCGGCAGCGCCTCGGTATCGAAGCAGGCAGCTGAGAGCGTGAGCGACGGTGGCCTGGGCGCAGCAGCGTTCGGCATGTGCTACAGAAAGCGCGACGAGCAGGACTTCCCTGTCGTTGCAGCGAGTTGCTGACAACCGTCGATCCGGCTTCGCCTTTTGTCCCGACGCAGTACGAGGCAACCGACCTGGCAAGCAGGTGCAGCTGCAGGAGTACGAGATCAAGTTCCTGTGCACGAAGGCGCGCGAGATCTTCATCAACCAGCCCATCCTCCTCGAACTCGAAGCACCGATCAAGATCTGCGGTTCGTCCCAGGCCTCCGCCCTCGCTTGTTGCTCATATTCACACATCTTCGTTTGCAGGTGACATCCACGGCCAATATTACGACCTCCTCCGCCTGTTCGAGTACGGCGGCTTCCCTCCCGAGGCCAACTACCTCTTCCTCGGCGACTACGTCGACCGAGGCAAGCAGTCGCTCGAAACCATCTGCCTCCTCCTCGCCTACAAGATCAAGTACCCCGAGAACTTCTTCATCCTTCGCGGAAACCACGAGTGCGCGTCAATCAACAGGATCTACGGCTTCTACGATGAGTGTGAGTCGCGACTCGCATCCGCTTGGTCGTGTTGCTTTTGAGGACGGCGTCTGAGCGTGCCAGTGGTGTAGCTCAGCCGGCTGACTTCATCGCCGGATCTTCGCCCTGCAGGCAAGCGGCGATACAATATCAAGCTGTGGAAGACTTTCACCGACTGCTTTAATTGCCTTCCCATCGCGGCCATCATCGACGAGAAGATCTTTACGATGCACGGAGGGTTGAGTCCGGATTTGCAGAGCATGGAGCAAATCAGGAGGGTCATGCGGCCGACAGACGTTCCCGACACCGGCGCGTCTCCATTCTTTCCTTCTTTGCGATCCGACCGCTCACGTTCTCGTGGACAGGTCTCCTCTGCGACTTGCTCTGGTCTGACCCGGACAAGGATATCACGGGCTGGTCCGAGAATGACCGCGGCGTTTCATTCACTTTCGGCCCCGACGTCGTCTCGCGCTTCCTGCAAAAACACGACATGGACCTCATCTGCCGCGCGCACCAGGTCGTCGAGGACGGGTACGAGTTCTTCGCCAAGAGGCAGCTCGTCACGCTCTTTTCGGCACCGTGCGTTCCCCTCCTGAGTGCTCGTCTTCTGCCCCGCACGGTTGACTGACCTGGAGCTTGTCGTCATTACAGCAATTACTGCGGTACGTTCTCGGTCTCAGCTTTACCTGCGGTCACATGCTCGCGATGATTTGCCTTCGCGAGCGCGTGGGCAGTCTCCGTCGTTGCTGAGGCTGAAACGTCGCTTTTTCTCGCAGGCGAGTTTGACAACAGTGGCGCGATGATGTCGGTGGATGAGACGCTCCTCTGTTCCTTCCAGGTACGCTCTCTTCGCGATCCGCAGTTCCTCCGAAATCGCTCAATCTATTTCTGCTCGCAGATCCTCAAGCCTGCGGAGAAGAAGAAGGCGTTCACGTACGGCGGAGCGGGTCAAGGGCGCCCAGTCACGCCTCCTCGCAAGGCTAAGGGAGGCAAGAAGTAGACTCGCCTTGCTTTTCATCCTTGTCGCGTCTCGCTGTACCTCTCTTCCCTGCTCTTCATCTTTCGCAACCTCCACTTCAAGACTTTTGGATGTCGCACGGTCGGCTGTACATCTCCCTTTTTTCTCTTCGGCATACTCCGTCTTTCCTCCCCTACCACCCTTTCGACCGGGTTCGCGACTACGAGAAGGCGCAGAGACCCGCGTCGGCGCAGGCAGCCTGTCATCCCAATCTCGGTTCCGGTCCCCCTCCTCGTTCGCAACGTATACCTCAGTATTCCAATCTGTGTCCTCCACGCGTCTCACCCATCCGAGCCTTCACTCTCCCCGTCACGCCCCCTTCGCCCGCCTTCACGTCCCTCGCAAACCGGTCGCGCCCTACTCTCCCTACTTTAAGCTGTCCCTCCCGCTGTCTTCTTCCACATTGTGCCTTCCTCAACTATACTACATCCTTCGTCGTCTCCCTCCCTCTCGTTCACGCTCCAAAAGTCACATTTCCGCCTCTCCTCTTTCCTCTTTCTCTCTCCTCTCTGCCGCTGTACTGCTACTCCTCCTTTCATCTGCCACTACACTTTCAATCGACTGTCGAACCAAGAGAGACGGGAGCTGAGCTTGCTGGGGAGAGAAAGAGGCGCGCGCGACTTCCGCGAGTATTGAAGAGCGACGTACGATTACAACAACACTGGCGAGGCAGAGATGCAATGTTTCTAGCCATTGACTGCTTGGTACACCTCCCAATACGCCTGAGGAAGAGAGAGGAACGTCAGCACTGAACTGCTGATGAGCAAGCGAGCATGCGAAACTCGCGCTGTACTCGTCCGCGGTCTGGAGGGGGCAAAGGCGCGGTCAGTATGAGAAATGGAACGACAGGACGAAACTGAAGAAACGCGCCATTTCGCCGGTCATCTCATCCGTCACCTGCGAGAATGGCAGCATCTTGCCTCCGACAGAGACAGACTGATTCGGATCCGCGTTCCCGCCTTCGGCCGGCTCGAACTCGTCAAACTCGTCCTCGTCCTCATCGTCTTCAGCGGTTTCGCCATTGACCGCTGGAGCTTCAGGCGTGGCGGTGGCGGAAGGTAGGGGCGGGGAGGCAGTCGCAGGCGTATCGTCCTGCTTCGCCCGCTTCAAACTTGCGCCTGAGTCGTAGTCTTCGTCGTCTCGCTCGCGCTTGAGCGGCGCAGGTGAGTCGGCCTTGCTGACCCACTCCGAGCCCTCTCGTGCAGACAAAGAGACGGTTGGCGAGAGCGCAGGGGTGTCGACCAGCTGCGTCACAGCAGGGGTCGAGGCTGTCGTCGAGTCCTCCGACGGCTGCGCCAGCTCGAGGTT
This sequence comes from Rhodotorula sp. ZM1, assembly GCA_009806315.1. Lineage (NCBI taxonomy): Eukaryota > Fungi > Basidiomycota > Microbotryomycetes > Sporidiobolales > Sporidiobolaceae > Rhodotorula > Rhodotorula sp. ZM1. Next base: position 90,052 of record QYSD01000036.1, on the reverse strand, counting down.
GGCATAATACGCGTCGAGGTCAATCTCTTCCTCTTCCTCCTGCTCGTCATCCGCTGCACTCGCGCCGACCGCAGGCTTCGCCTCCTCACCCAACATCCGCAACGGCTGGCTCGTCGCCGGCTTAACCGCTGCTTCAGGCGCCGGCGACCCAGCCGAAGACGCCGCCGCACTCCCCGTCGGACCGGACGTCTGCTCCGGGTCCGCCGAGATAGTCGACTGCGCGATCCAGCTTGGTAAAGCATTCTGCGCGCGCTTCTCCTCGACTTCGCGCTCGCGACGAGCCTTCTCCTTCGCTTCGTCATCGTCGCCTGCCATGTGGATCTTGACGACTGCAGCGGCGGGAGTGGCTGTGCCATTCGCTTCGGCAGCTGCGGCAGCGGTGACACCGAGAGCTGGACCGTGAACAGCGAGGTAGGCTTCGACGTTGAATCTGCGATGACAAAGCGTCAATGGAGATGCAGAGAGTCGCGGGACGGCCAGCGCACCTCGGCAAATCTGCCTGCTCAAGCTTCTTGAGCAAGTCGACGATAGTCTTCGACTGCTTGTTGAGTTTCTGCATCCGCTCCTTCTTGCCCAGCACGTCCTCCTCGTTCTCCTTGTCGACGAGCTCAGTCTGGCAGACGCTGCAGGCAAGGATATTCCGGAACGGATCGATGAGGGTGGCGGCGTCGAGAGGGGTGTAGGTCGCTTTGCAGAGCGGGCAGACGTAGCCTTGGGCGTCGAGTTCCTGCACGGACCGAAGCGAATCAGCATGCTGTAGGGCATCAACCGAGGAGGAGGTAGTGAGCACGCACATTCCGCAGCTTCACGTCGACCGTCTGTTGGATCTTGTACATCCGCCACTTGATCACGTCCGTCGCTCGCGAGTAGTCGAGGTAGTAATAGCCCCTCTGCAACGCCTTCATGGCCCCATTCTCTCGCATCTCAGACCGGCGGTGGCTGTTTTGTCGAGTCTCGACGGGGGTCAGTCCCGAAGGGAGGACTAGAGCGAGGGCGGAAGAGCTTACATCTGGACGAGCTGGTCCTCGATGAGTCGGTGTGCGATCTGGGTCACGTCTTTGACCTGCATCCCGAGTCGCTTGGAGAGCTCGTCGGCCGGGAAGCTGGAAAGAGGCGAAGAGAAGGAAACGAGCCGGCGGAGGTGAAGGGCAACGCATCGTTCAGCACTACAGTGCAACGGTCCTCGCTGTCCGCTACACCCCTCACACTCCCCCCTAACGCAAGCCAGGCGACAAGAGATGAGGGCTGACTTACACCTCCTTCTTGACGAGCTGGTCCACCAGAATCGCCTGCCTCGGGCCGTAGAATCCCCTGACTACCTTTTGCAGCAACAGCTTGGCCGTATCCAGCCCCGTCGCCGTCGACCCGCTCGAAGTCGATGCTATCGCCGTTGACATGGCCGGAGAGCAGCGGCGAGACCGTGGAACGCGGGAGAAGCGGGTGAGGCTGGTTGTAGCGGTATTACTGCGCACTCTCGGCCGAATTCAGCTAAGAATTGGCGGTGAGCGGGCGAGTGGGCGAGGGCGACCCTCTTCTCGGTCGAAGGAGGAGGATTAGCAACGTTCTGTACGCTTCACCTCGCTCTTGTCGGACTGTGCTTGCCTGTATAGACTGCTATAGACGATATCGTGAGTCGTGAACTGGTTTGCGGCGATCCCACCGCCTCTCGCGCTCCCTCGACGTCGGTCTCCTGCCGCTCCACCCGACACGATTTCGACAGGCGATGACGACTGCGGACGACGCTCTATGGGGACGCAATGGAATGGCACGGACAATGGAATACTTTTTGCGGCCCAAGAAGGGCGGACGGATGGCGGGACGGCGGTTCGAGCGGAACTCGGTCAGGGTGTCGGTCGGCGAGGCAGAGGTTTCTGCGCCAGTCTAACGCTGCGAAAGGTACAGCAAGTAACCCCGAGGGCTGCTGTCGGATCAGAGAACCGCCGAGACTCGAACACGCAGTACTGACGGTTCCTTCTCCTCGATGAACATGCAGATGTCTCTCTCGCTTCCTCACTCCGACGCGCGCTTCCTCCTCTTCTCCGACTTTGACGGCACTATCACGCTGCGGGTGAGCTTGCCGTCGGTCAGGCGAAAGAAGAGCGATTGGCTGATTTGCTTGCGGAACGCCTTGCAGGACAGCAACGACTGCGCGACTGATGAGGTGCGCGGTCAGCTCCTACTCTGCGCGAAGAGCGAGTTATTGACTACCAGAGACGACAGCTCGGTTTCGGTGTCGAGCGTCGGCGCGAACTGAATGTTGAGATTTTGAACGGGCAGAAGACGTTCCGGTGCGTTTGCTCGCTGACTCCCGCGGCGTCGTACTAAATCGTATCGCTCTCATACCGCAGCGATGCGTTCGCCGAGATGCTCGAGAGCGTGTGGAAGAATGGCTACCAGTTCGAAGACGTAAAGCAGTACCTCGTCAAGCGTATGCTTCGTTTGGCCTTTGTGCCCTCGTCTGCAACTGACGCTTCTCTCGCGCAGACATCTTTCTCGACCCGGGCTTCAAGTCGTGCTTCCAGTGGTGCGAGGGCCACGGCGTCCCCGTCATCATCGTCTCGTCCGGCATGAAGCCCATCATCGAGGCGGTCCTAACCAACCTCGTCGGCGAGAAGGACGCTGCCAACATCGACATTATCTCGAACGACGTCGAGGTTGCTGCTGACGGTGCATGGAAGATTACGGTACGCATCCCGGCACGCATGACTCCTCTTCCGAGCTGACATTCCGCTCCCGCTCTCCAGTACCGCCACCCTGAATCCGGCTTTGGCCATGACAAGTCGAAGGCGACGGCGCCGTACCGGGATCTGCCTCATCGTCCAACCATTCTCTTCTGCGGCGACGGCGTCTCCGACCTCTCCGCCGCAAAAGCCGCCGACCTTCTCTTCGTTAAGGTCGTCCCGGGCCACACGAACGACCTTGCCGTCCACTGCGACCGCGAGAAGATCCCCTACGTCGCGTTTGAGAACTTCGAGCAGGTCAAGGAGGTTGTCGCGCGGCTGGTCGAGGGAAAGTCAACGATCCAGGAGGAGCTGGCGAGGAAGTAAGACGTGTTTGTTATGGTCTAAAAAATGCACTGTCAGTGCCGTATACCTCTGTCAGCGTTAGTGATGCGCCCGGTCGACTTATCTTGTGTCCGATCTCGCCGTCGCCGTGCGAGCTTCCGAGAGAAGGCAAAGTCGACGCACTCACGCTCAGCACACGGCGCGCTGCTAAGGCTAGACTGGACTGGACTCGCAAGGACTGCCTGGGATGAGCCAGCGCCCCGAACACCCGCTCGCATCGCTGTCGGCTTACTCGCTTCCGTCCGTCCTCCCATTCAACGCCCAGACATCGACCGCGTACACGCATAGCCCCGACTCTGTCTCCTCTCCGACGTACAACGCTGGAGTGGCTGGACAACCGGTCCCGGCGAGCGATGGAGGAGCTGGACAGGGTCCTTCGAAGCGGAGGAAGGTCGATGGCAGCGGTGGAAATTCGCCTGGTGGGCCAGTAAGTGACGCAGGACAGTTGGCGATCGGCTCGAGGAAGCAAAAGGCGGTCAGCTGTACGGAGTGCAAGGTGGGCGACCGATCCTCTCCTCCTCGTCGCGAAGGAGTCGTTCGAGACGCTGACCGCGTCCTTGTCGTCCGTACAGCGCCGCAAGATCAAGGTCAGCTCTCTCCTCTTCGTCCCGATGACTCGCCCGCTGACGTCTTGACCGGTCGCGTGTGCTCCTTCCTCCAGTGCGACCGCAAGGTATGGCTCTCCTCTCGCTTCCCACCTTGCGAACGGTCGCTTATCTTCTTGGTGTACAGCTTCCATGCCTTGCATGCTGCAAGCGAGGCGAGCCAGAAGTTTGCAAGTGGCCAGACGAGACGGCTAAGCCGCAAGTCGACGTTCAACCCTTCGCCCTCACCTCTGACCTCGTCCTCCTCGCTCGCCGCCTCCAGTCGCTGGAAAAATGGGCGAATCAGTTGCCGCCAGAGTTGCGCGCTCGAGCTCCTGCACCTCAACCGTTCACGCCGGAAGTCTACGGCTCGAAAGTGAAGCAGAGCACGAAGGAGAAGCTCGGCTACTCTGATCCGCATCGCCAGTCGAGCGTACATCGAACTACCAGCAATGCCGGCGAGCACGACAGCGAGCACTCGGTCGAGCCGCCTAGTCGCGACATGAGCGATACTGAGGACGCGGCCGTCAAACTCGAGTCGATGGCCTTCACCGCTCGCGCGCCCAACTCGCAGTACCGCCCGCAAGACAGCCTTCCCTTCTTCGACAACATCCCCTCACCGAACGCGAGTGCGCAGGCGGCGCATGGAGCAGGGAGGATGGTCCACGCTTATCCTGCCGAGCTCACCTCGTTCCGTACGAGCATCGTCGCTGCGCCGCCCGTCTTCGAGGGTCCTTGGACCGCATCCGCGATCGGATTGGACATGTGCTTCAGTCTCGAAGAGCTCAAGGCGGCGCGGAGCAGGTCTCTCGCCGCGATCTTTTCGCAACTACCGGACAAGGCGCTCTCGTACAAGCTCGTTCAGAAGTACTTCCAGGAGGTGCGTCATCGTCCTCTCCTTTGAGATGGGAGATGCGCTGACCGCGTCGCTCGTGTAGATCCAATGGCTTCACATGATCTTCCACCAGAAGACGTTCGAGGCGGAACACGACAGAGCGTGGCAGATGATCGAGGCTGGGCGATGGGAGGAGCTCGATCCGATGTGGCTCGCTTGCTTCTGCATGGTGCGTCGAGCTATCCCACCCTCGAGATAGTTCGCGCCGACTGACCCATACTCGCCCTCATGCAGATGCTCGCGCTCGCCATCGACGGTCTGCGTTGTGAAGAACGCCAGATTCGCCTGACGGACGACGAGATGAAGCGCTGCAAACCACCCATTTGGTACGTCTGCGCGCAGCGGCTCATGCAGCTCGGCGACGGCGCGGGAAGACCCCAAGTCCGGTTCATCCAGTACGTTTCGCTCGCTCACGTGCATCGAGCTCGAATTCAATTTTCCCATCGAGCAGAGCGGTCATCATGATCGGCCAATGGCTGCAGTGTTCCAGTATTCCCGGCCAAGCGACTCGCTTCCTCAGCCTCCTAGCCCAGGCAATCCGTACAGCCCAGGTCCGTCTTCGCATGTTCGCTCCTTTCAGCTGCACGCCAACTCTCCCGACTGGCAGATCCTCGGCCTCCACCAGATGACGGGCGACCCGAAGCAGATGCCTCCGCCAGATCCTGCCTGGCCTCCGAACGCTTGCTCGATGCGGAGGGAGACGGCGCTGCGTCTCTTCAGCCTCCTCAGCTTCCTGGACTGTGAGCGACCTTCGTTCTTGTCGTCGTTGCGGCTAAGAGGCTGACTCCTTCGTCTCCGCAGACATGAGCGCGACAACCCGCTTCCGCTCATACCTACTCGACCCTGTACAATGCGCGTTCTCAATCGTTCCAGTCTTGAACGACTTGCTTATTAGATTCGTTCCCAGGCTCGACGCCGCCGCTCTCGAACCTCAACCAGGAGGACCTGTCCGTCACCGACTGGCGCATCGAGCCGAAACCTCGGAACGTCTACACCGACTCGTCCTTCGAGTACGCTAAGTATCGGATTTGCCAAGCGTGAGCTCCTTATCTGGTACCTGCTACGAGTCCGGCGCTGACCCAAATCGCGCTCAGCTCCCGGGAGGTCTTCGAGAAGCTCGTCTGCAGCCCCTCAACCTTCTCTTACGACACGGTGCTCGAGCTCGACCGCAACTACCGTGCCGTCTTGCAAGAATGTGCCGAAGCGCTCTCGACCGTCGACCCAGCTCGCATGATGCGCGGCGACATCTATTGGGTCCGCAGCATCTGCGACGAAGGCCTGCATTCGCGCCTCGTCCGCCTGCACCGCCCATTCATGGCCAAGCACGAGTACTCGCGCAAGTGTTGCCTCGAAAGCGCCGAGAAGGCGATTCGAGCGCATTCGCACATCAGCAAGGTCACCAAGAATGTGCGTCCGCCTCATTCCGCCGCCTCCGAGGTGTGACTAACCTCATTCTCGGTAGACCTGGTTCATCTACGTGCACTGCTTGGCGGCCGCAATTTGCCTCTTCGTCGACCTTTTCCAGTGAGTCCGCCTGCGCAGTGCTTCGCGGCCTCGCGTTGTGCTGATTCGTCCTGTTCTGCAGAGCAATCGATCAAGGTTTGCCAGAGAAGGAGATCGAGCAGAAGAAAGAGGTCCTTGTACTCGCCTTCGAAGTCTTCAGCCAGCATGACGAGATCGCTTCGCCGGCACTCCGTCACGTCGTCCGCACCGGCTCGAAGATCCTCAGCGGTCTCTTCATGGCGGAGGAGAAGCGGCGCGTAACTCGTGCGGCGAATGCGCTAGTCGGCGGCAAGCGCAAGGATGACTCGCCTCCCGAGTCGCTCGCTGCGGTCCTTCAACGACTCACGAAAGAGCTCGACCTCGCGAACCTCGCCGGCACGGCATCGCCTCTTCCCACCGCTACATCCATCCCGCTTCCAAGCGCAGCACTCCTCCAAGCGACTCCAAATTCGAGCCTCGCTCCTCCCGCCGTGCCCGCTCCGTCCGGCATGTTCGCCATCGAGCAGCCCTTCCTCGGCTGGAACCCCGACCCGACCTACGCCTCGAGCGTGGGCACTGACGCCTTCATGTCGTCCGAGTTCTTCCGCGACGTCGGCTTATCCGCGGGACTCGAGACGGGCACCTTCCTCCCCTCCGACCCGAACTCCTACGGCTGCGTCGGCAGCGCCTCAACGCTGTCGGGCACGTCGAACGGGGCAGTTCCTTTCTCGTGGCCGTTTGCGGCAGAGACGGGCACGCCTGGAGTCGGCGGCGCGGACCAGGGCAAGCTGGCGGCCTCGGCGCTGATGGACCAGCTACAGATGAGCGGCGGGATGTGGTAGATCTTTGTATAGACTGTACTTTCGTAGCTAGACGATAGCAATGCAAGGGACCCCTAATTTCGCCTGTTGCAGACCGTTTGTTAAGTGAGCCCGGTTTGTATTCGGCTCGTTACAAAGTCGATTACGCGTCCGTCATCAGTCGCTCGACCTTCAAGTCCTCACAAAATCAGCCAGGATGGTGCGGTCGCTCGCCAGACGTCTCCGGACAGAGCCTGACTAACCACTGTGAACGCCTTCAGGGTCAAGCCGCATCGAACCAGGGTGGAGCGTCGAACGACCAGAACAAGGACAAGGTGCGCTCTCCTCGCTTCTTGCTTGCGCTGGCGGGCGTGCTGAGCTGACAGGTGCTGCTTTTCTGTCCACAGAAGCCCGAGAAGGTCCGTCGTCCAGCCGCTTAGTCGCGACGAGTCCCCTTTCACAGCCACTGACGCAGCCTTCCCCCCTCCTGACCTCTCTTCGCGCTCTTCCCGGCCTCATGATGCCTGCGACCTGTTCCATTGACGGTTGCAGAAAAAATGGGAGCCGCCCCTTCCCACCCGCGTTGGCAAGAAGAAGAAGAGCGGACCCAATCCCGCTCAGAAGCGTGCGCTCGATGTCCTCGGTGTGCATTCGTTCGATGCGCTTGCTGACAATAGTGGCTCCATGCAGTGCCCGCGGTTTACCCGACAACGCGATGCAAGCTTAAATTGCTGAAGTTGGAGCGGATCAACGACCACCTCAAAATGGAGGAGGAATTTGTCGAGAACCAGGAGCGACTGAAGCCAACGCTAACGGAAGACAAGTCGGTGGAGGAGCGAACACGGGTCGACGACTTGCGAGGTTCGCCCATGTCGGTAGGGACGCTCGAGGAGATTATCGACGACGACCATGCGCTCGTCTCGTCGGCAACCGGCCCTGAATACTACGTCTCGATCATGTCCTTTGTCGACAAGGACCAGCTCGAGCCGGGCTGCTCCGTCCTACTGCATCACAAGACGCACGCGATTGTCGGTGTGTTGGCGGACGACACAGACCCGATGGTCAACATGATGAAGGTCGACAAGGCGCCGACGGAGAGTTACGCGGACATCGGAGGTGCGTGCGCGTGCTGTCGACCCAGGGAAACTGAGCTGATATTATCCCTCCTGCAGGTCTGGAGCAGCAGATTCAGGAGATCAAGGAGTCGGTCGAGTTGCCGCTCACGCACCCCGAGCTGTACGAAGAGATGGGCATCAAGCCGCCTAAAGGTACATTTCTGTGACCGGTGAAGACGGACAAGGTCGTTGACGAACTCGCTCCTCCAGGTGTCATCCTGTACGGCGTGCCGGGAACCGGCAAGACGCTCCTCGCGAAGGCCGTCGCGAACCAGACGTCCGCGACCTTCCTGCGTATTGTCGGCTCGGAGCTGATCCAGAAGTATCTCGGAGACGGTCCAAAGTTGGTGCGAGAGCTTTTCAAGGTCGCGTCGGAAAACGCGCCTTCGATCGTCTTCATCGACGAGATCGACGCCGTTGGTACGAAGCGGTGCGTTCGCACAGTCTCCGGGGTTCTTTTTTTTGGCCGACGCTGACGCTCGCGGGACTCGCAGGTACGATTCGACGTCGGGCGGCGAGCGCGAGATTCAGCGCACCATGCTTGAACTTCTCAACCAGCTCGACGGTTTCGACGACCGAGGAGACATCAAGGTCATCATGGCGACGAACAAGATCGAGTCGCTCGACCCCGCCCTCATTCGACCAGGTCGCATCGACCGAAAGATCGAGTTCCCGTGCGTCTGCCCGACATTACGCCGTTTTTTCAAGCTAACGTTTTCTTCGACCCTGCAGTCTTCCCGACATCAAGACGAAGCGCTACATCTTCAAGATCCACACATCGCGCATGAGCCTCGCCGACGACGTCGACTTGGAAGAGTTTGTCCACGCCAAGGACGAGCTGTCGGGCGCGGACATCAAGGCCGTCTGCACGGAGGCAGGCTTGTTGGCGCTGCGCGAGAGGCGCATGCGTGTCACGATGGCGGACTTGAGGCAGGCGCGCGAGAAGACGATGTTTGCGAAGAAGGACAACGGTCCAGAGGGACTGTGTGCGTCCGCCTTTCTCCCTTTCGAGGCTCCACTCGCTGACGTTTGCCCTCGCTCTCAGACCTGTGATCTTTCTTTGTACCTCTCGATACGCTCGCACTGCAGTCATTCTCACGCGAAGCGCTCTTCGCGCTGAGAGCAGAGGAATGCCTGAGCATTGCGAAGCGAAGCCGATAATACAGACAGGGACAACGTTGTGAGGGTGGTGCGCGGCCCTGCCGCTTGTGGTGTTCCCAGATCCCGACTCCTGGGCAACCGATCTTACCGCACGCTCTCGCCGAACGCGCCCGAAGGTTGCACATAGCTGCGTGCGCCCAAAGTCAGGTCTCAGTTCTGGAGGAGTGCGCTGGAAAGAGGAAACGCACGAGAAGCCGGCAAATTGCTGTTGAACGGTACTGCTGAGGTGCGAGTCTTCAACGACCGAGTCCACCGGCAACTCTTGCGTAAACTCTGTGTCGAACTGTGCACGAAGGGGAGACCGTCAGAAGGGCTTTGCAAGGTGGGACGAGTCCGGAACGCACATTGCTCGTGTCGGCTGCACTCTCGACGCTCGGCTTGAAAGGCGGCTGGATCTGCTTCTTCATGAGCTTCTTGAAGTCGATATGCTTGGCAAAGAAAGGGTGCGTCTTAATCGTTTCAGCGCCAGCGACGCCCAGTCGTTGTTGAGGGTCGCGAGTGAGGAGGCCGGTCAGGAGCGAGCGGGCGTCGGGGGAGATCTCGTCACCGAATCGTAGCGGGTCGGTCAAGATCTGCATGAGGCGGGTGTCAGGGCAAGGATGAGCTGCGAAGTCAAGCGTACACACCTTCTGGTACATCTCGTTCGTATTCTCGGAGTAGAACGGCGGCAGTCCCGACAACATCTCGTACAGCAGCACGCCGAGCGTCCACCAGTCGACCTGCGCGAGACTGTCAGCGCAGAAGACGTTGGTGATGTGAAAGGGCGAACGCACCGTCTTCTGGTAGCCGTGACCGAGGAGAAGTTCGGGCGCGAGGTATTCGGGCGTGCCGCAGAACGCTGAACAGTAGAGAACAGCATTAGTAAGGACCTGCAGGGCGGATGATGAGGTCGTACGTACTGTTTGTAGTCTCCGACTCGGACATGTTGAGCTTGCAGAGCCCGAAGTCGCAGAGCGCGATGTGCCCAACATAGTCGATCAAGATGTTCTCAGGCTTCAGGTCGCTGCGAGGTCATCGACTGTCAGCGGAAGGGAAGGAAGAAAAGAGGAGGGCGCTAGAACGCACCGGTAGATGACATTGAACTGGTGCAAGTGCTCAAGCGCGCACAGCAGTTCAGCGGCGTAGAATCGACTCCGCTCCTCGCTGAACCTGCCCTCGCGTTGTAGGTGGTGGAACAATTCGCCGCCGTTGACGAACGCAAGGACAAGATAGAGCTTCTCGGCATTCTGAAACGAGAACTTGAGCGGGACGATAAAGGGGTTGTTGACCTGCGCAAGAACTGTTCGTTCGGCCAGTGTGTGTGTGACTTCCGAGCGAGAGACAATGTGCGCCTTGCGGATCGTCTTGAGTGCGTAGATCCGGCCCGTGTCCTTCTTGCGGACCTGCATGACCTGTCGGCGGCGAGGTTGTGAAGTTCAGCTTCGTTCTCGCCGTCCGCACGCGCAGCTCCAAGCGCACCTTGCCAAAGGAGCCCTTGCCGATGACTTTGAGCAGGTCGAAGTCGTTGATCGTGAGGTGTTGGGTCTGCGAGAGGCGTCGGAGTAAGCGAGGAGGAGGAGGACGCATCAAGCGGGCGAAACAAGACGCACCGTGGCAGGCTTGAAGGTGACTTGAATGTGAAATTCGCCGGTTCCGCTCGTCGCCCGGAACCACTGATCGGTCGGCTTGTTCGCGTCGAAAGCCGGCAAGAACCTGCAGCGGGAGTATCAGTCGGCTTGCTCGGTTCGCGTATCCCGTCAAAGAACTCACTTGACGCCTCCGAGGAACAAGTCGTTGCCCATGTCGTTGCGATTCTGGCCCGGCACGATGGGCGACGTTCGCAAGTAGGCAGAAATGGAGACGTCCGAAACTCGCGAGACGTCGCTATGAGTCGTTACTCGTCATTCAACAGCTCAACGACTTCGCAAGCGGAGATGACGCACAAGTGGGCGCGGAACATCCAGGTGGGCGAGCTGAGCTCTCCGCCGAGCGCATCAATCAAGACTTCGTTCTTGTCGAACTCGAGAACGACGTATCTGTAAAATCCGATGCGACATGTCAGCTGCATGCCTTGCTCGCCCTTGGCATCCGAGCACGAGACCCCCACCGACTCACGGAAGCCACCACATCTGCTTGCGCTGCAGACTCTCCCGCCCGCCTCGCGCATACGCGCTCTGTGCCTGCTCGACCGCATCCCGGATTCCAGCAGGCAAGTTGACGCCCTGCGGAAGCGTCAACTTCCGAGCTTCGACGACACGGATCGTCAATAGACCTGAGCGAGGGACGGGAGGGCCGGACGAATCGGAGGTCGAGGGGTTCGGGCTTGCGGGAGGCTGGGGCGTTCCGGCAGAGGTAGGCGTGACGGTTGAGGAGGCGCTGCGGCCGGTAGTAGCTTCCTTAAGCTCTGCAAGGGGAGGACATTACGTTAGCAAGCGGGACGTCGAAGAGCTGGCATGTCGTTTCGCCGAGCTGTTGGAGCAAGCGGTTTGTCCCGTTCATAGGTCTCGCCGTACACCATGTACGTCGCCAATGCAGCCAACAGCACCATCCCACAGACAGAGTGCTCGCCTTCCGTTCGAGGCAGTGCACGAGGAGGTGAAGGCTCCCTCGCCAGCTGCGCATATGCACAGGCGTGCCGACATCACGCATCCCAAGCTGCCTGTACTGCGATTTCTGCATCTCCCGAGGCGCCTGCGAAAGCTGTACCGAACAACCGCCTCACGACGCCCTCCGCCCTGCTCGCTTCACAGCACCATTTCGTCCCGCTGTGAAGTGATAGACGACTCACTCTTGCCGAATTTCCACGACGACATCCTTGCTAGTCCCTCGATTGCGTGAGTGTCGAGGGGAGAGAGGGTCGGAGGGGAGGCGGGGGATGGTGCCGATGAAAGGATTGCGGGTGTTGGAGCGGGCTTGAACAAATCCAGCAGAATTCCAGAGTCACTCTTGAGCCTAGCAAGGCAGCCTATGAGCTCAAAGGTGGGAGTGAGTGAGGTTGAGCCGCGCTTGCTCAAGTCCGACCCCCCTTCGCCTCGTGCAGGACGACCAGGCGAGCTCACGACAGTCGCTGTGGCTCTGCTGCGGGGACGTGACGCTACCTGAGCGATGATGAAACGCGCACACTTTGAGCCGCCGACAGTCAGTCATCCCATCGCTCGATCCATTGCCCATCCCTCTCGACCTCGGTCCTCCTTTTTGCGGCCAACAACGCGTGGTGCTTGACTTCCGATCGCGGCGGCTCGTCGAGGAGGGATACTGTGGTGCGTCACTGAGTCCGAAGCATGCTGCTGGCACGCGACGCTCAGAAACGCCCTCACAGGTGCTGAAGGGACTCCGTTGCGATGCTACTGCTGAGCTGCGAGCTACTGACACAGACACTGCGCGATATCACATCGACGCGGAACGACAAGAGGGACCAGGAGAAAGGAAGAACCGGGTTAGAGACGCTCGAGGAATCCGATGTCGAGTTCGCCAAACTTGCGCTTCGCGAACGGATAGACGAGCGTGCTGGCCTGAAGTAGGCTCGTAAGACGCTCGATGACGGGGAGAGGGTAGGGAATGCGTTCGTGCTTTGCCGAGACGAATGTCGCGCTGGGAAAGAATGGGGGAAGCGGGTTAACCTCGACCAGGTAGAGGTGTGGGGCGAGGCGTACCAAACTGCCGCGTCGTCGCTCTCGACGACCGCATAGAAGACCTTGACCGTGTTCATCGAGCGGGCGATAAGAGAGGACGAGCTGGACGTGTCGGAAGGAGAGAGGAGCCAGGTCGCCTCGGCTGTCGAGCTCGAAAAGGAGATGCAGATCGAAGGGTTGAAGAACCAGAGCTGCGCGGAACGAATAAACTCAGCGAGAGTCAAAGCGATCGAAAAGCTCGCAACTCACCAACACCTTCGCCTGCTCCGTCTCCGCGTCCTCAAGGATGAAGCGGTGACAAGCGTGCGCCTGTCCCGTCTCGAGCATGTCGGCGGTGAAATACGTCGAGAGAGAGTGGCGAGGTGGAGCAGGTTGAGCGGCATCTGAAGAGTCGGGATACGTCGCATATTTGAGGAGGCGAACGGTGTTGGATTCGGAGGTGTTGCCGTCGGCCGGAAGGACGTGAGAGCCGACGAGCGCGTCGCACGAAGCGCAGTGGGCGGCGTACAGATAGTCGCCGTTGTTGGCCTTGGCAGGCTATGGGAGCGCAAGCGTCAGTGTCTCATCCGATGTAGCTCTCGCAGCGTGATCTCGAGCAGGAGAGTTGTTTGGGATGAGAGTCGGCAGGCTCGATCTTGGACCCTTGTATCAGTCTAGCATCCCTAGGAGGCACCCCTTCGACTATTGCGGTTCCGCTGCTGAGCAAAACCAGCGACAGCCTGGCGAGGCAGGGGAGCTAGACTTTCTTTGACGTCCGGGTGGGAGTGGCACGGACATGAGAGAGCGCGACTCACCTCTGCTCGTTTACGCGCATTCCATTTGCTCGTCAGTTCCCGCGGCAGCAGGACGTACGAAGTCGCGACGAGGACTTCGTCCGGTCGCGGCTTGATGCCCTTGCCCTTCGCGATGAGATTGTCCGACAGCTCCTGATCCTGGTGGCACATCCATGCGTCGAGCAGCTCGGCCCAGTATTCGCTCGGCAGGGCGTTCCAGCGTGAGACGCTCGAGGTGTCGGCGAGTTCGGCGTCACAGGTCGCGCAGCGGAACGAGCTGGGTGATGTCGCCCGCAGCTCTTCCGTCGAGAGCGGAGAGTGGATCTCGAGGTCCGGACGAGACTTGGTAGGCGATGTTGAGCCGAGCGTGACGAGCTTGACCTCGCAAACCGAGCCGACGAGCTGGACGGTCGCCTGCTGAGGCACGACTCGGCACGGCAGCACGACACGCGACGCGGTTTTCTGTCCCTTGACGGCGACGAGGATCGCCGACGACTCGACTGCGACGACTTCGAAGGCGGCCGGGTCGACCCTGGCCGAAGCGCGGGGCCAGAAGGTGACGACGAGCGTACCGAGGTTGCGGGACTCTTCGGCAATCCAGTCGACCTGAGGTACGTTCATGACTGTGTGGAATGGGCATCAGCGGGTGTCCCATCGACGGAAGGGAGGGAAAAGCTACCTTCGTAGCCCACTGCCTCCGACCCGATCGTGGAACCCGTCTCCAGCATGCCCAAGCCGATCCCGCCTTGACCCTTCCTGAGCAGTCCGACTCGGAGCGAGCCCTTCGGGCCGGCAGCTTGAGGCATATCGCGCTCAAGCGCATTCGTAGGTAGCGAATGGCTCCGAGGCCGGTTGAAGCCGTACTCCTCCTCGAGGAACTCGCCGAAGGTGACGCTCTCTTCGAGCTCGGGTGCTGGCCGAGGGAAGGGCTCGACGATGCCAGACGGTCGAAGGATGGCGTCTTGGGAGGCGAGACGACCCTTGCCTGTGTGCGAGAGGATGTACTCCCGCCGTCGCGCCTCGTACTTATCCGACAGCGGTTCGAACTGCGCCTCTTGGGTCAGTCAGGCTGCCTATTTGATTGGGAAGTCTACGTACGTCGGACTTTGCCGTATCGAGGTTGAGGACCTCTCGTCGCTTCCCGCTGCGAATGAGACTCGTGTCAACGGACGCCCATCATGTCCGCAAGCTAGACTCACCTCAACTCCACCCGTTGATCCGCCAGAGTCCGCGATGCCGCCTTGTCGATCTGGTCGAGCATGCAGTCGAACGCCCGCTGCTCCCTCACTCGCCAACTCGCCGCCCGCCTCTGCGGTGTCGACTCCTCCCCATCCTCATCGGCCGCAGGACTCGGCAACGCTCGCTGATTCTCGAGTCGTCCTTGACTCAATCGTTCGATCGCATTGCCAAGTTTGGCGAGCTGGCGTTCGCGCAAGGCTCGTCGGTCCGGCTCAACTCGCTGGTTCGCCAACTGCGGCGAGACGAGATACAGTCGCTCGATAGCCGATGTGACGTTCTCGATATCGCGCTGCATTTTCTCGTTGTTCGCCATCGAGACTTTGCGTTGGCGAGTCCGAATGGCCGAGGTTGACGAGCGCTGCAAGCCTGACGCTTCCTCGCCGTCGAGACTGAAGGCCTCCTTCTTGTCGTCGGCGACAAAGTCGTGGTAGTAAGCCGGCGGAAGGTGCGAGTTCTGCTGGGCGGAGTCAAGGTCGTGCGAGTATCGAGGCAAGTCGCTCAGCGATTCCTCGTAGAGCGAGTCAGCACGGAACTTTGTGTCCTGCGACGCGTCCTGCGGCGTCCGCATCCATTCTTCCTCGCCGTCTCGCTCCAGCGCCTCGACTCGCTGACGGGACAAGAGTTTGACCCGCTCGGACAAGTCGAACACCCTGCCCCACAGCAGCTCGCGCTCTGCCTGCTCGACCTCGCGCACTGCGCCGGCCATGCCGTGCGGGAGCTGCTGCTCCCGGCTCGACTCGGACAGTGCAGCAGCTTCCTGCTCGAGCGCTTCGTAGACGGCTGAAGAGGTCGATCCGTCGACGAAGGCCATGCTCGGCGGTCTCGAAGACGTGGCGGAAGATGATATTGCCAGGTATGTGTCGCTTGGTCGCGTGATGCTGGAGAGTCGCTCAATGCAAGAGAGGAGAGAAGCGAGAGTGCGTGCGAGTTCGGCCTCAGCTGGAGGCAGGGAATCGTTCGCTGCAGCTTCGACTCGGACTTGCAGCTCCTGTACGAGCGCATAATTCGGACTCGCGTCTTGTCGTCGTGTGCCGAGAAGGGGCGAAGCGCGTTCGACGGAGAGCATAACGGGAGAGGCGGAGGAAGAGGTCGAGTTGTGCGCGCGGAGGGTGTCGAGGACGGTCATGAGGAGGATGTCGGGCTGTTGGGGCATCCTTTGCGACGGTGTCGGTATGGCCAGAGAATGTCGACGCAGGGTCGACTCGAAACCTGGCGGAGCGTCGACGAAAGGATTCGAAGCAGTCGCCGGATCTGACCGCGGCGAGTGCTGGACGGACATGGTTCCTCCCAGACACTCTTGTACCAGTCCGTTGAGCGCAAACAGGAAAGCGTGCCGGGCCGCACCGAGCGAACCGGAGAGTTCCTGCGAGGACGGGGCCGGTCAGCTTCAAGCGCTAGCTCACAGCCGGAGGCGGAAACAGGACGTACCTGAGAGCGCTCTGTCCGTTCAAAGGATATCCCTGCTTCTCCCTCAGCCCAGCCTCGCCCGTTCATTCCAGCGCTCGCCCCCTTCTCGACCTTGGATTGCGCCGTCCGCGCCCCCGTGAACAGCCGTTCCCGCCCCAAATCAATCAAATCCCCATCCTGCTCCACCCCATCGCCGAGCGCCACCCGATCAGCCGTCGAAGCGAGCCCAGCAGGTCCTCGAGGAACGGCGGTGGGATCAAAGGCTTGAGCGAGCGCGGTCGGGTCCGGTGCTCCTGCGAGTCGTTCGGCAGCTTGAGGACCCTGCAGAGTAGCCATGCGCACGGGGCAAGGAGCGCCGGGTCGAGCGAGTGCTAGTGTGTAAGCGGAAGAAGGTCGGGCGGGACCATTGTTCGCAGGGTCGTCGGCAAGGCTTCTCCCGTTCTCTTTCGTGCTCGAATAGAGAACGTAATGCTACTTTTCTATCAGTTGCACAAGAGGCGGCTATACCCAAAAGAGAGGAGGACGAGGAGGAAGGGCACAACGGTCAGAAAACGAGTGTAGGTTGCGAGGACGAGCGGACGACGCCGTTGGGTATAGGCATAAGGGAGTGGAATAGTCTGCGTGTGTCGCTGCGAGATTCGCGAGCGAGACAACGACGAGGGGTGTAAGTTAACCGGCAGAGAAGGATGGATACAAGTCGGGATGAAAGGCGAAGGGGAATCGTGGCTGGACACTAGATGAACGTGTAGGCGCGCGGTTGTTGCGCGATGACTTCGGTGTCCACCTTGACGGGCGCGATACCCGAAGCGAACGTCGGCCGACTTCGCAGCGATGGACT
This sequence comes from Rhodotorula sp. ZM1, assembly GCA_009806315.1. Taxonomy (NCBI): domain Eukaryota; kingdom Fungi; phylum Basidiomycota; class Microbotryomycetes; order Sporidiobolales; family Sporidiobolaceae; genus Rhodotorula; species Rhodotorula sp. ZM1. The sequence continues at coordinate 73,082 of QYSD01000036.1, read as the reverse complement.
CTGGACGGGACTGGGAGGGAAAGATCCGGTCGTGTCGATCGTCGAGGCGCTCTCGGCAAACGAGGGGAGCGAGTCGTTCGTCCTTGGTCGGGAGGAGCAATCGGATGCGGAGAGCGGCAGCGAGACGTCGCTGTTCGACCTCGGACGACCTTCTGCGTCCAAGTCGAGCATGTCGCGCGAGGGGACGCGTGCATGAGGGTGGGAGGGTCGTAGAGGGTGCTGCTGGATATTCGTCCGCTCGACGGCATTCGAAAGTCCCGTGACACCGGTCGTGTCGATGTCTGCTAGTGACGAGGAACGAGTGCTATGCGACTGCGCCGAGATGTAGTCGAGACAGGCGGCCGCGGCGAGTTCCTCTTCTCTTCGCCGTTCGAGTTGTCGCTGTTCTTCGGATGAAAGAGGAGCGGAGAGTGGGAAGCGGTAGGGAGCAGGTCGACGAGGAGGAGGGGCGGTCGATGGAGGCTGTCGGCGCGGCGCTCAACGCAGTTAGCCTTCTCCGAGCACGCAGCACAGTAAGGCTTAACTCACTCCATGCAGCGTCGCCTTCGTGCACTCCCCCTGCCACGCTTCATCCCCTTCCTCAAAGTCCATCTCGCCCGCACAGCCAAAGAAATCGAGATCCCTGCCCGCCGCCGACCCGCCCCGCTGGAAGCGCTTGAGCAACTTGTCTTTTGCGAGTCGCAGGTCCGCGAACGAGGTCGCTTTGCTCATTGTGCGTTGTCGTGAAGGGGTGCCGGGGACTGTTGAATGAGGAGGAGGTACGAACGGTGGCCTCGACGTCGACGCCGTGAACGAGATGGAGCTTGCACGCGGCATCCTTGGTTGTGTTTGCTGGTCGAGTGGGACTTGGCAGAGGCAAGACGAGGGTGGTCGCCGTGGCGAGAGGAGGTCGCGAAAGGACAAAGGAGGCCCGGCGAGGAAGCCGACGCTCAGCTCCCTTTCTTCAAGCTGAGACGGGGTTGTGGGCCGTCTTGCAGTGAGCAGTCGAGCACAGCGAGCACCGCCAGCGAGAGAACGGGCAGAGTCGAAGAAGCTACTCGCCACTCGCGTTCCAACGGATCTCGCACCCGACCGTCACCCGCAGGAATCCTCGCGGTGCCGCATATAGCCTCGTTACCTTCAATACATACAGGCTACTCCTCCTTCTTGACAGACGCGCCGAGCTTGTCCATCAATGCAGGCTGCCACGAGTTTCCGCTTGATCCGCCGCCCTCGCCGAGCATCTCGAGATATTCGCCGTGCAAGTCGGCGCAGAAACGTGCGACAGGGAGGTCGTTGGCTGTTGCGCGTACCGCATGGACGGCGGCGAACGCGAAGGACGAAGAGTGATGGTCGGAAGAGACGTTGGTTGGGCGGGAAGGAAAGAAGGCGAAAAGGTGTGATGTGTGCGAAGGGGGGTACACGGCGGGTGGAGATGGCAAGCAGCGGCGTCAGTATACCGTCACACATTGCTCTTCATCATAAGACAAGCGAAAGTCGGGCGCACGTTCTTCGCCAAACGGATCGCTCAGCTCCTCCGCCGCGCGGTCGACGCCAAAGAAGCAAGCTGCCGTGACCGCCGTTGCGGCGATGCTCCATACGCCCCATGAGCGGACGAGCTGCAGCGGGACCGCGGCAACGTAGACAAGAAGCAGGACCTGTAGCTGGATGTTGAGGATGAGCGGGATGGGCGCTGTGAAGGTCGCGTGCGCAAGTCAGCGAGATGCAGTCCGACGAGCTGTGATTCCAACTCGGCTCACTGTCCCTGATGCGCTCGAGAGCAGTCAGCTCGTCCGTGAACTCTTTGAGCGCGTTCGTCGCCGCCGCGAAAGTCACGCCGTCGAGCACGCTCGTTCCTTCGCTGGGCGAATCACGACTCGGCAATTTGGTCTCGTGCCAGCCCGTGACATACGCCTGGATTGCTCGGATGAGCGAGAGAGGAAGGTTCGTCGGTTCGCCTGTTGGGAGCGAACGGGGGAGGAAGCGAGAGGCGGAGGGGGGAGCGTTCAGGTTGGCAATCGCGCGATCTGCTTCGGCAGCATTGGAGTGTTGAACGAACGAAGGGTCGGCAGAGATGGAAGGGCGACTGCGTTGGCTGGCGGGAGTGGAGCGGTACGCGGCGAGAAGGTCGGAAGGGAGGAGCGCCTGCAGTTCGTTCCGCTCGAGACCGGCTTGGTCGCGCAGGCGGTACATGCACGCGTAGGGAAAAGCGAGAACGAGGCCGGCCATCTCTTTGATGGCTGAGGCGCGCTGCTCGTCGAATGAGGCGGACTGCGAGTCTTGAAGCGAGGTTGCGGGTGGAGGGAGGGCGAAGACGAGGAGACGAATGAAGGTGCGCGTTGTCGACTGGATGTTTGCCCATACTCGACGTCCCTCAGACCACCTGCGAGACACGGTTGAAGTGAAGGCGACAGCAAGTCGTTACGTCAAGCTCGTTTGACGCACCGCGCCGGGCACAACGTACCTCTCGTACGAGCTCGACGCCCTGAACGACACCAGCAAGCCAGTCACCATCGAAAGCGTGTTGACCAGCGACCCGACGCTCGAGACCATCGGCATACATCCCTTGAGATTGAGCAGCCAGACCACCGTTGCCCAGATCGAGTATGCGAGAACAGGACCTCGCACGGCGTGCCAGGCGGAAAAGTCTGTGCGAGAGGGAAGCGTCTGTCAACAGCCTCGAGAGCCTCGAGATCATGAGGATTGAAGGGTAGGACGCACGGAGTAGGCCGAGTTGTTGGACGCCGTGGGAGCGTCTGATTGATTTCGCCAATCCGTAAGCCATGCTGAGGCAGTCCTCGAGCTGTACGAATAGCGACGAGAGTGACCAGCAGGAAGAGTGACGAGGGTCGCGGTGGTGCACCGCCTTGTCCGCGATCGCATGTACTCGCTCGACGCCGACGAAAAAGTGTAGAGGGACGATGCAAACGAGATATGAGTATTGCGGGCAGTCTCAGACAGATGAGCGCGCCTCGACGGCCTGTCTTCTCCTCCGACGAACCCTCTGTCACTCGACCTTCTCCCCTCGCTTCTTCGCCTCCCGCACCGCCCTCTCCGCCTTCTCGAGCGCCTCCCCAAACCACTGACGCAACACTTCGGGCCCCTCCAACCCCGTCGAGATGCGCACCAACCCCTTCTCGACACCCCATTCCTTGGCCCACTCGAGCTCGGTATAATGCGCGAGGATGGTGTACGGACACGCGAGGGTGAAGTTCGTACCCAGCGAGGGACCCTTGTAGCATGGGAGGGCGTCGAAGAAGGTTCGAGAGGCGAGGATTGAGGAGAAGGTCAGGGAGAAGAGGGCGCCAAAGCCGGATGATTTGATGCCGAGAGAGGGGTTCGGAGGGCGCAGAGAGGCGAGGTAGTGTTCCGGCGTCATGAACTTGGGGTAGTACACCTCCGTTACGACGAACTCGTCCATGTCCGCCCCGTCTGCCAACTCCTCCCGTCTCGGCTCGTCGATAACGCCCGTCGCAGCCGGCCCCGGCACGCGACGCGACCGCAAAAAGTCGCAAAGCATCTCGGCGTTCGAATTTTCCTGCGCAACGCGAGCCTGGAAGTCGCGCGAGTTGCGCTCCATGTAAATTGCGTCTTCGTCGAAGTAGGCGTCTTCATAGGTCGCTTCTTGTGCCGCTTTGAGCGCGGCGTAGTGAGGCGCCTTTGGGTTGAGGACGAGGCTGCGGGCAACTCGAGGATGAGCGGGCGTTCCAACGCGAAGAACGGACGGGAAAGCCGCGACGCACCTGCCGCCCATGACGTTGCTGTCGCCGCTGAACACCTTGGTCAAGCTGCTCACAACCATATCCGCCAACGGCAATACCTCGACATTGACGAACCCGGCGATCGTCTCATCAACGACGATGAGGAACCCAAACTCGTCTGCGAGTCTGCGCAGTTCGTGGAGGGGCGGAGAACGGAGGAGCGGGTTGGAGGGAAACTCGCAGAAGAGGGCGAGGACGGGCGGGGAGGATTTGGTGAGTGAGCGGCGGAGTGAGGGGAGGTCGGAGGTCAGGCCTCGGCCGAAGAAGTGGCAGCCTGGTCCCCATTTCTCGAGGATCTTGAGGGTGTCGGTGTAGGGGAAGCTGGCGGTCGAAATCGACGTCAGTTGAGGGACTCGCGCACGAAGACAGGGCGCACGCACCCGAAGCAGACACTCTTGCCGACCTCCTTTCCCTCCCTCTTCCACGCCTCCATCGCCACCTGATGCGCATGAAAGATCGCATTCATCCCACACGGATACAACCAAACATCATCCTCCGTCAGTCCCGTCACGCCTCGGGTACTCTCCTCCCTCCTAGCGCCGCTCATATCCTGTACTGGAATCGCCTCGCCCGGTCCTTCTCTCAAGACTCCGGCAATCCGTCGCCTCATAGCCAGTTTCGCGAGTGGCGCGAGGGACAGGTCAAGGTTGCGACCGTACCGCTCTTCGACATAGCGAGCGAGGACGTCCTCATCTTGCTCGACGAAAGAGGTGCCGTTCGTTGTGGCGAGTAGGGGCGTGGCGGGAGTCGATAGAGGAGAGAAAGACGAGGCGGTGGCGTCTTGTGAAGATCGGCGCGAAGAAGAGGCGGAAGGCATCGGAAGCTGCTCGATCGAGTTGGCGAGCGAGTTGGCGTCGGACGACGAGGGAGTCGCTTCGCCGCTGTCCCCGCCGTTTGTAGTGCGAACTTTGCTCGTCGAATAACGCAACTTGGACGAGACAGCCGGCCGGGCGACCTCGATCCTCGCAGCGACAGGCGGCGTCGTCGCGCTTCCTTTCGCAACCTGATACCGACTCTTCGACGAGGCGTACCGCCCTCCGTTGACTGCTCCACTCCCACCACCATTGACGAAGAACCTCGTTCCTCCTTCCTGGCCAGCTCCCACCGTCGGCGTCGCCTGACTCGCCGACGCACCCGTCGCTCCATGCGAGTCGGCCTCGATCTCCCCAAGGAGGATCAAGCACCGCTCTGCGACGCGCGACGAGATACCTTCGCCCGTGTGTTGCCAGTACTGCTTTGCGGCGGGAAAGTCGGACGAGGGGAAGAAGCAGGCCCAGATGATGATCGTTCTTGTTGCGGCGGATGCAGAGGGGGTCGAGTCGGTTGGCGATGAGGCATGGGTTGCATGGATGGGCCAGGATGCGATGCGGGACTGTACGGCGGGGGATCGAGAGGAGAGGAATGACGAGCAGCCGCGAGCGGTGGATTCGGTCGGGAGGAGGATGCACAGTTCGTCTGGCTGCCCATACTTGGCACACGCGAGGTCGGCAAGCTGTCGTGCATTGCCCATCTCGTCAGTCTCCTGGCCCGATAGTGCTCGCCCCTCCACTCTCAGCTCCGTGCGATGGCCGCGGGTCGAACAGCACTCACCGCCTGAATCCTATGGTGGATAAAGAACCGCGGATAGCCCGAGGTCATGGCATCCTTTACGCGCTGCTCTCCCTCCTCGTAGTCGACGTTGTCCTGCCAGGTCGGGAGCGCGACCGAGACGGCGTGAGGGGTGTCGGCTGGGACGAGGTCGCCGACGTGCGAGAGCGGCGGTGGCTGTACGCGGAAAGCCGTGGGCATGGCGTTGTATCTTCAGACTCAGCAGAATATGGCAGGACGGCGAGGTCGATGAGGAAGGGTCGTTCCGGGAGGAAGTGGAGGGAGGGTGTCGACTTGACTCGTGGGAAGCGGGGCGAAGCTGGCTGCGGTCGTACGAGCTGCGATAGCCTTTCCAATAGCACTAGCGAGTACAGCAATGAGGAAGAAGCGACGTGCGAGTGACTGACAGCGCGACGGACTCGGCGACGACGACGAAGGTTCGCTGTGGACGATGCAGAGCGTCTTTGTCGAGTCGAGCGCGACACGGTCAGAGCGACGGATCGACCCGCAGTCGACCGTACTCCAGCTCAAGGCACGCTCTCCATCTCACCGCTCACTCTCACCCCCACCTCAGGAGGACTGACACCGCACAACTCGCTCGCAGGGAAAGCTAGAACCCATCACAGGCATCCCTGCCCATGCACAACTGCTCTCGCTTCGCCGCTCGCCGACTGATGCGGGACTCAGTGCGGGAGGAGGGGTAGGGGGAGCGGGAGGAGAGGCCGTCGCCGTGCTCGACAACGACGACAGGACTCTGGCGAGTTACGGCATCTCAGAACACATGACCATTCGCGTGGGTACTCGCTCTCGTCTGAAACCTGTTGTCTCGGGGAGATGACCTTGCGTTCATTCGCGCGGGCAGGTCGACTCGTCAGATCCGCACGCTGCGTCGTTCGCGAACCAGTTTACCGACGACTCGCAGGTCGAGAAGTTTGAGCTGACGGAGGAAGAGTACGCCGCGCGGAGAGGTGCGTTCGCAACGATCCCTTCGCTCGATACTTCCTCGCCCGAGCTGACTCGCTCAAGGTACGGTCATTTGCACAGACACTATTCTCGCCTACAAAAAGCGCAACCAACTAGGGCGCTTCGCCCCCTCGTCCTCGCCCTCCCCATCTTCCGCTGTCCCTATCTCGTCCAACCTGGTCCCCGGCGCACGCTGCGAAGTCGCCCTCTCCACAGAGCTGCGACGACGAGGGACGGTACGTTTCGTTGGGCCAACGGAATTTGGAGCGAAGGATGGGAGTGTGTGGGTTGGAGTGGAGTGGGATGAACCGGTTGGGAAGAACGATGGAGCGTGAGTCCGCGCCATTTGCTGCTTTCGGGCTCTCGTCCAATTCTTTTGAGGGCGAGACACTGATCTAGGCTCTGCTTGTGTACGCGCAGTGTCGAAGGTAAACGCTACTTCCAAACCGGCCCTCTGCGCGCCAGCTTCGTCCGCCCAGACAAAATCACGGTCGGCGACTTTCCCGAGCTCGATCCGTTCGCCGAGGACGAGGACGACGATGAGATGGAAATGTAAGCGCGCAGGAGCGCAGCGGGGTTGCAGCATTGTCGTTTCTCGCAAGGATACCCTGCATCTTCGTCGTTTCTATCGGCCGTTCGTCGTCCTGCCGATTCGGGCAGCCTCGAATTGCATGTCGTGGAGTATCGTCAGCTTGTACCGAGTGTAGTAAGTTAGAAGAACGAGTTGCGGCGAATCTTGACGTCCCTCTCCTCCCAACCACCTCTCTCACTCCTTCTATTCATTCTGCTCGCACGATGCTCCGCTTGACCGCCTGCAGACGGCTCGCACGCGCATCTAAACATGCTCAGCTGACGTCCAGCTCGTCCGCGAGCCATCCGACTGCCTGTGCTCCTTTCTCGAACCTCATCACCTCTGCCTCCTCGACCCCCTCCTCCCGACGCACTCTGTTCACCAGCCGACCCGCACTCGGCCAAAACGCCACCAACACTATCTCTGCGTCCGAGATCTCCCATTTCTCCTCCCTCTCCGCCCACTGGTGGGATCCGACGGGCGAATTCGGCCTGTTGCACCGCATGAACCCGGCGAGGATCCAGGTTCTAAGGGATGAGTTGCTGAGGGTTGAGGAGGTTGATGTGCAGGGGGGAAGGTGGCTGGAGGGACGTAGGGTGCTGGACGTTGGGTGTGGTGGGGGAATCTTTGCGGAGGTGTGTTCTTACGGTTCTCGTTTTGAGGAGGACGAAGGTCGAGCTAACGGACCTTTGCGCTCAGTCCCTGGCAAGATTAGGAGCAAATGCACTGGCGATCGATGCGTCCGCCTCGAACATCGATACAGCCCAAACGCATGCTTCGCTCGACCCCTCCCTAAACCTCCTCAACTCTCGAATTCCCGTCACCTCCTCCTCCTCCTCCTCCTCGACTCGACCAACCAATTCACTCGAGTACCGGCATTGCGCCGCAGAGGATTTGATCAAGGAGGGAAAGACATTTGATGTTGTTTGTGCGATGGAGGTGGTGGAACATGTCGAGGACCCGAGGGGTTTCCTTGAGTGCTTGATGCAGCTTACCAAGGTGCGTTGCGTACGAAGCTCTGCTCTGATCAGCCTTCTGGACGAAGCTGACGTTCCAGGATCTCGATGTCCACGCACAGCCCGGCGGCCACCTCATCCTCTCCACCATCTCCCGCACGCTCCTCGCCAAATTCCTCACCATCACCCTAGCCGAAGACGTCCTGCGCCTCGTCACCCCCGGCACACACACCTACCACAAGTACCTCCGGCCCTCCGAGCTTCGGGATTTTTTCGTCCGAGAAAAGGGCTGGGAGGCGTTCGAGACGAGGGGTGTTCCGTATGATCCGGTCAGCGGCGAGTGGAGGTTGTTGGATCCTGGTGCGATGGGAGGCTGGGGAGAGATGGTCAACTATTTTGCGGCAGTGAGGAGGCCGAGTGTGCAATGACGAGACGAGCGGCTTAGAGAGGTGGTTGCTGTTGTGCAAGGCGGTCTTCGACAGGCTTATCCTTCGCCTTCCCGTCATTCTTGCTTACTCTGACCCTGTCTGGCTCGCTCGGCTCGCTCGCGACGAAAGTCAACTTCACTCGACTTGACCTCTGCTCCTTTCCCTCATTTCGCTCACTCATACTAGCAGCAACCGCCGATGCCGCTCTCAACACGCAGCTCATCCCCCCAGAGGCGTCACAGAAGGCGACTCCGGCGCCCGCCAAGACCACAGGAGGCGCGAAGGGGAGGAAAGGCGGAGCGAAGGAGGACGCGGGAAAGGAGGGTGAGTTAGTGTGATCCTCGCGGGGAGTCTTCGCGGTGAGTGGCTAAAGATCTGAACTGATACATCCAGCTGCGGAACAGCTACGCCGCCGAAGAAGCGCAAGACGGGCGGGAGAAGGGAAAGGGAAAGGCGGAGGGGGTGGTTCAGACGGGGAGGGCATCTTGTCGAGTTTGCCGATCGACTTGCTCTCCAGGTACGCACGAGTTGTGTCTTGCACGCCGTTAGACGCGTCGCTGACCCCCCGCACAGAGATCTGCAGCGATCTCGACCCGAGCACCCTCCTCGACATCAGCCAAACGAGCAAGTCGATACGCTCGACCCTTTTCCGCAAGCCTGCCGAGCCTGTCTGGCTCGCTGCGAGGAGGAACGTCGGCATGCCTGACTTGCAGGCAGAGATGGACGAGCCGATGTACGCCTTCTTGGTTCAGGGCAAGGTTTGCCAGGTCCGTTTCGGCTCGTTGCAATCTTTCCAAGGGCTCGACTGACAGCCGGCGCAGGTCTGCGGTACGACTCGCCTCAAGACCGAGGCCGAGAACAAGTTCCGCGTTCGCGCCTGCAGCAAGTGCATGATGGCCAAGTGCGTTCCTGCCGCCTCACGTCCGACGCTACTCGCTGACGTTCTCTCCAGCCTCCGTAACGCTTAACGCATTCGCAAGGAGATTGACGAGCTTCATCCGCTCGCGCTCGGGGGCTGCCTTTCGACGCCTTGTGAGTTTCCGTCCAGACATTCCCAAGAGACCGTCCTTCTGACTCTCTTTATGCACCGCAGACTCGGCAGTTGGCAATACTCGCGCCGATGGTGAGCATTATTTCTGGGTCCCCGAAGCCGCGGCCCCGTCGGACCACCTTAACGCGATCGACCCGCCGCCCAGGCCGGAGAAGGACGAGCCGCAGCCTGCGTATAACCCAAACGACAACGCCGACTCATTCCGCAACGAAAGTCGTCGGCACAAGATCAAGATGATTGCAGCCGCGGCGACCATCTTCGCCTACGCGTCGCGCTCGCTCGACGAAAACTTGGCGGAGGAGAGAAGGAAGGTTGATGCTCGCATGCAGCAGTTTGTCTCTAGCTTACTTTGCCTGTTGCAGTACTGACCATTCTGATGCGCAGGATCCGAGAAAGGCTCGTGGCGGCTGGCTTCCACGCTCGAGAGCGAGTTGTGAGCCGCGAGCTTCCTGTCTTTCGGTTTGCGTTAACGCCCCGATGGTGCAGCACAATCGCCGTCCCTCGATCTTATAGCTGTGGTGGTGTGCCTGTGAGCCATGACAGTGCGTTTCTCGGTCGGCGGCGAGCGGACACTGATCACCTCGGATTACGCAGGGTGGGCGAACAGCAGCCGGAGGTGACGACTCTCGCCGCGAGGCAGCGTCAGGCCCGCCTCGCATTTGAACGCCAAGGACGACAGCTCGAGCGCCGAGACAAGCTCCAGCCGCTCGTCGTGCGTGTCAAGGCCGCCTGCTCGGCATCTCAGTAAGCCATCTCCCCTCGCAAGGCGGCCTTCGACAAGCTGCCGACAGTCAGGCGACTTTGGGTCGACGACTCGAACCCCGTCGACCCAGCTGTCTGGTCAACCCTTATCCCGACGATGCAGGCGGAGGTGTGCCGCTTGCTTCGACACGACAAGGTCTGGATGTTTGACCAACTCGCACGTCGTCGAGGTCATTATCTCCGAGCACTCGGCGTCTGTCGCCGAGGAGGACGAGAGCCAGGGTCTCGCTCCTCTCCATGACCAAGTGACGGACGCCGTCATCGACGAGCTCTTCAGTGGTCCCGTCCCACTTTTTGTCTGCGGCAACTCTGGCTGCTTCCATTACCCCTATCCCGAGATCCTGGCGCACATCGCCAGCTGGCACTCGCGGACGGATCCCGAGAAGCTCTACTGCGTCCCAGCAAGCACTCAGTACCTCAAGCTCATTGACACGATGCTCGACGCGGCGGAGCTCAATCACTTGAACACGACGCGTCAAGATCTCAGGCAGCTTGGTCGCCGTTTCACGGTGAACTTGCGCGGTGGCAGGTTTCGGAAGGACATAGACTGGACCAGTGTGAGGAGTTCGGCCTATGCGAACATGAATACGCTTCGCTCATGCTGCTTACTACAGGCCGAAGGACGCGCTCGCGACTACGGGGCCAGGTGGGCACGTTGGATGGGTCCAATCAATCTCCGCCTCGTCGTCCTTGCTAACTCAATTCGGTGCAGCCTCCGCCCCTGTCGCTTCGACAGCCGGTCCAGCAAGCGTCTCAGGAGCGGCTCGAGTGGCGGAGCGGCGTCGTGAAGCGGTGAAGGGAGGGAGCGGAATGAGTGGACTCGCTTGTCGCGGAGGCTGGAATCGCTTGTTCTCTGTACGCCTTCCTTACGGAAACACTACCCTGGCGCACACTTGCGGTGAGAGGATGGGTAAGCTGACCGGCCCAACGCCGCGCCTCTTGTCTTCCCTAGTGCACTTGCGCTTGACCGCTCGTATCACTCGGCTGGCTCACAGGAGGCCCTACGAGGATTGGTAAAGGAGCATGCCGCAATCCTTTCTTTGCAATGCTGCCCTTCAATTAACGGGATTTAACGAGAGTCGCGAAGGTCCGGCCGTATCCTCACTTTGTCGCTTTCAACGTCGCTCTGCTCCTCGTCCAGGGTGTCGAGTACGAGACGAAGAGCTCTTCTACCGCACACGATACGCCGCTTGACCAAGGGCGACGTTGCCGAGATGTGAGAGACGCCTGTACCCACTCCTGCCGTCTCCTTCACCCCCCCTCACTCATATAATGAAAAACATGCTTCGCCGAGCCCCCCATCAAAGGGTGCGATGCTCCAGTGGTTTACGAGGGAGGTTTACTATATCTTGCTTCTGCGAGCAGTACTATGCCTCTGTGCTTTGCACTCCAGGGTTCGAATCCCTGTCGCACCTCGTTTTTGTTTTGGCAATCTTGCGTCCGACTTTTGACGTTCCCTTTCTGGCAGGGAACCGTTGTGACGATCCTAAGCGGTAGACCATTTGTCTGCAACAAGCTTAGGGCGCATTAGGACGAGGATGAAGACTAGGTGAGCGCACCTACCAAAAAGCGGACAAGAGGCACAACTCGGTGGAGCCCTAGGCAGTTGCCGTTCATTTGCGTTCCTCGTAAGGACTTGATGACGAAGAGCGGGAAGACCGAGATCGCGAAGAAAAGCGCAAAGGAGAGCGCGACTTTTGAGAGGCAAGTTGGCGAGGAGGAGAAGGATATGTCCATAGCAAGCGAGCCTCAGCGCGCGTGCGAGCGTCTCGTATGAGCGGAAAAGGGACGCGCCAAAGTACTCGGGGAGGAAGAGGACCGATACGACGCAGAGCGCGAGCGTAAGGTCTCATTCGCGACTATCGCGAGATACCAGATGACAGGGGAAGGATGAGTGGACGGCAGGTAGCATACTTTGTGCATGACGCACCGTCCTCAGCGCGAGTTTGTGAGCTGGTTGACGCGAGATCGCCGAAAAAAAAAAACGAGGTGCGACAGGGATTCGAACCCTGGAGTGCAAAGCACAGAGGCATAGTACTGCTCGCCGGAGCGAGATATAGTAAACCTCCCTCGTAAACCACTGGAGCATCGCACCCTTCGCTGGGCAGTCGGTCGAGCATCACTTGTCAATAGATCGGTGAGCAGGGGGGAGGAGACGGCGGGAGAGGGTACAGGTGTCTCTCACGTCTCGGCAACGTCGCCCTTGGTCAAGCGGCGGGTCGTAAGCGGTAGAAGAGCTCTTCGTCTCGTACTCGACACCCTGGACGAGGAGCAGAGCGACGTTGAAAGCGACAAAGTGAGGATACGGCCGGACCTTCGCGACTTTCGCCTCTCGCTGGGAGCAACATGCTAGCCTGCTCTGTCCGGTCACTTTCAAACGGGCAGGCGACACAATAATAACCGGGTTAAATTCCGTCAGATTTCCTGTGAGAAAAGAGGACGCCAGGATGGTGACGTAGGCGCGAACTGGGACGAGCAGCGAGGCGAGGGCCGCACGTGCTTTCTCGTTCTCACGCAGGGCAATGGCATCCTCATTGCAGAGTCGTAGAGTCCACACTGGCGTTCGTGTCGTTACAGTCGCCCAAACTCATCCTGCGCCAGTCGCCTGTCCTCGCATTGCGCCGAGCACGGTGCGCCTTGCAAGCAGCAAGAGAGGCGGCTGCACACGCAGCTCACTGAAAGGTTGGGAGACCCAGTCTTCGGCAACGTCGGCTCACGTCTCCGCATTGGCAGAGTGGGCGTGAAGCAAAGTCCACTCCATGCGCACAGTCCACGCAAGTTCACAACGTGCGGCTGGGAAGCCGTCCGGCCCCAAGCAATCAAGCGAATCCTCCTACGTCTTCGTGCAGCGAGTTCCTCCTGCGTCTCGGTCACTTCCTTGCATCGTCCACAGGGTTGGACGGGAAAGGGCGGGCGGCATGTGATGCCGACCACGCAGTAGGCGAGCTTGAATAATAATAAAAAGTGGGGGGGGCGGGGTTTGCGCTTCCCTCCATTGCGCGCCGCGCGGTACTCTCGCCCCATCCTCGACACCAGCAAACCCCCCACGTGAAGCCCATCTAGTCTTACAGTTCCGAAGTCTATCGAGAGCACACTCGACACCGCCTCTACCGCCCGTTCACGCTCGCACTCCCGCTCGGATCGAGACCCGGCACGTGCAAGTTTGTCCCGGACGTGCCCATCGCGGCAGCACCGACGTTGTCCGAGGTCATCAGTGGCTCTTGCGCGCGCTGAGAGAGTGGGGGAGCGCGGCTGGAGGCGGCGGCGTCGGACGTTGTCGCTTGCTCGACGGTCGAGGTATCGAGTTCGGACGGGTTGTCCTTGGCCATCGCGATCTGGTCGGTTGCGCGCGGTCAGCTGACGCTCACAACGGTAGAGTTCTTGAGAGAGTGGCGAGAGGCGCACCATGTTCATCTCCTCCTGCAACGTCGCCCTCCGATACTCGGCCCTCAAGTTCGGCACATTCGTCTTGTGGATCCAGTTGCCGTCCTTGCCGGGCAAGTACCAGTTCTGACCGAGCCAGTGGCGCTTGATCTCCATCTCGAAGCCGGACTGGGCGCACGAGTTGCGCGCGAGCTCGCACATGTCTGGGATCGAAGGATTCGTCAAGCGGAAGAGCGGAGAGGAGAGTAGGCGCAAGAGGGCCGAGGGGGAACGAACCGGCCGGCGACAGCTTGTAGATCTGCGCAGCAACGCTGTACTCTTCGAGCAGCGGTTCCTGGGCGCGATGAGGCGGTCGGCATGCAAACTCGCAACGAAGGACGAGGGAAGAGAGCGCGCTCACCTTGGTAAAGTGGAACTGCAGCGGGTCGTCGGTACTGAGACTGACGTTGAGTCCGGTGCGGAAAAAGTTGGGGAACGGGTTGCGCTCGTAGGTGAGAAAGAGGGCGTTGTTCGAGAGAGGCGACATGGCGATCTGCGCGACCTCGCCAGTCAGCCAGCAGGCACGACGGAAGACGACCGCGACGCACCCCAATCTGCTTGAGGTAGAAGAGGTACTGCAGCGCAGGGACTTTGCGGAGGAGGATGCCGTGCGAGATCGAGTGCGAGGTGAGGAACGCCGAGGTGAGGTGGTCGGTGTCACCTGCTTCTCCGGCGTGCGGGCGGAGCCAGAAGGTGTCTACGAGTGTGAGAGCCTCAGCGACGCTGTCAACGGGAGTAGAGGAGGGGAGAAAGAGACGAACTGAAGCCGCGTTCGTGCCGCCAGTTGTTGAGCGACGTGATGTTGGCATACAAGAAGTACAGCCAATACGCATACGGCGCTGCCAGACCACTCATCATCAGCCAGCCGCACACTTCGGGAGCGAGGAGGGAGGCAACGCACGGTTCTGGGTCGTGTTCCAGTCTTTCGGGACGGGGAACTTGCGGTACAACCTGCGCTCGGCTTTCGACTCGTCGTCGACCGAGTCGAAGCCTACGACGCGTTGGAGGAAGACGTGCAACTCGGGGTGGGAGGACGGGTCGGCCGTGACCTCGTAGAGCGGCTCGAAGATGTCTGCGCGCGAGGGGGACCGTCAGCGAGCGCCGAGTGCCGATAAAACGGGCTGTCCGCACTCCGGACAACCTCTTGGAAGTCGTTGACGCCGCCTGACTTCTTGAACACGTCGTACAAGCGCGGAATCTGAATCAGCCATCGGACGTTGTCGCTAAACAGCTCATTCTCGATGACCCATTTCGCGAGCTTGTCCCACTCGGCCGTACTCCTGCCCAATTCCACGCCGTCAGTGAGTGTGAGGGAGGAAGAAGGAGTGGGGGGGGGGGGGGGGGGGGAAAGGAAGGACGGACCTCCCGTAGATGCTGATGCGATACTCGGCCATCTGATACTTGCTTTGCTGCAAGTCGCTAAAGATCTCCTTCGTGATCTCGGCGAGGTAGCGGCCTTCGATGTAGCTGCGCCGAGCACTACGTGAGCCGGAGGACTTTGCGAAAGGGAGGAAAGGGCGCGCACTTGTCGGTCTTGAGAAAAATCTCCCTCAGGCGCGACTCGCCGAGCGGGTTGTACTTCAGGTTGAACTTGTCGAACCTGTTCCCTCGCCCTCGTCAGCTTCGCTCGCACTCGCGGTGGGACGAAAACGCACCGATGGAACGAGTCCTGGTGCGCGTGCATGTCGAGCGTGTCGATCGAGAGGTCGTAAGCCGTCAAATTGAGACTCTCGAACACTTGTCGCAGGGTAAGGTGTTTCCCATCGCGGTAGATGACGACTTCCTGCTCGCCCGCCCACTCCTGCATCAGCAGGGACTCGAGCAAAGGACAGACGAGGGACGAACGTTTGGTGACCGCCGGATCTTGAACTTGATGAAGCGCAGGAGGTGCTTCTGATTCATCGAAGCAGAGTGGTGGACGTGGGTATCGACCTTGCGGACGTTGTAAAAGTCGCGGTGAGAGACACGCTGTGGGCGAGAGGAATCGGCGAGGTCAGCGACCCGAAGTAGGCGCAACGGTCCGCCAGTCTGCTCGTGTCGGATTCCGTCACTGGTAGATTGTTCCGTCCGCATCGCGTATGTCGAACGAAACACGCGAGTCAACGGTGGACGAGACGCGCGAGGAGACGCACCTTCATCTCGGCCAACTCCCTGTACTCGTTCAGCAGCACATACAGGTTCCACTTGCTCTCGAGGTACCTCAACCTCCTGAACGCGAACGACTTGGTCGGTCCGTCGGAGATGACGTTCAGGACGACGTCGAGGTCTTGGAAGTATTCTTTGATGGTGGGGACTGTGTAGAGGGGCGTTTCGGGGGAGGCTGCAGGGAGGGGCGCGTGAGTGAGAGGGGAGAGCGGAGGGGAGGGAGGGAAAAAGGACCTCGGTCGTAGACTTGATACACCCCGCCTTCGTCCAACCTAAAGGACCGCTCGCTCCCCTCGTCCTCCCTCGGAACCTCACACTTGCCAAACTCGAACCTGACGCTGTCTTCCTCGCTCCCCGCTCCCTCCCCAACCTCGACGACGGGCGGCTCCGTTGCCTCCGGATCGCGTTCCTTCCAGTGCGGTTGAGGCGGGGGCGGGTAGATCCTCCATTTGTCGAACCCGTGCGGCAAAGCGATCGGCCGGATGTACTCCGTCGCGGCGTACGAAGGTGATGACGAGGGCGAGAAGAGACCGTCGTAGTTGGCGGGGTTGTCTTCGAGTCGTTGCCGCGAGAGAGACATGTACTTGTCCCGGAGGTCGAGGCAGCGTTGGAAGGACGAGTAGAGCGCGCGGAGTTCCGAGGTGAGGGCTTCGTGAGGGTTCTCTATGGGGGGGGGGGTGAGCGGGGGTCGGCGCGGTTTCGGACGAGGAAGGAAACGTGGTGTGGACGCACGCGCGGTGAAGCCCTCGTCGATCTCGTCCGCCTCCTCCCGCTGCGCATCGAGGACCGGGGCGCCGTGGTCCACTCTCGCGCCATTCCACGCCGCGTCCAGCAGCAGTCTCGACCCGTTCGCGCCGTCACCTCCCTTTCGCTGCTCATCCTCGACCGCAACCGACCCGAGTCCGCCTGGTGTACCAGGGATGGGCGACAACCCGAGGTTCGCGATCCGAGGCGAGGTCAAGTCCGCCTTGATCCTCGCCGCACTCGCGAGCGAATCGCTCCTCGAGCGGGTGCGATGGTGCGAGGTGGAGGCGACCGAGCCGCTCGGGGAGGAAGGGGCGGGCGAGAGTGAGAGGTTCGCGAGCGAGAGGCGTTCGAGGGAGGGCTGGCCTGTGAGAGAGTGCGAAGAGGGACCAGGGGCGGCGGGGAGGACGGGGGGAGGGATGGCGGTGGGTAACTCGGCGCGGAAGGCTCCTGCGTCCTGCGGGTGCGGCGTGAGAGAGTCAGCTGGAGCGAGCACGCGTGCATGCTCGGGGTGCACGCACGGTCAAGTGGGATCGCTCGTCTCGGTAGTCGAAGAACGGGTGCTTGGGCGAGCCTGGTGCGGACGAGGGGTTGCTCCCGCTCGGGGTGGGCGCCGTGGACGAGTCGCAGGTCGCGAGCGGTGGTCTCAGCGAGTCGGCGGGTCGAGGCATGGCAGGGTGTCGGGTGAGAGTTGGTGAGCGAGTTGACGACACTCGGTTGCTGTCTCGCTCCAAAGGGACTCGAGTGAGCTGCAGTGGGGTGGTTCGCGGCGTGTCGGTACGCAACAGCTACAGGCGCGCTGTGGCGAGAGGGAGCGAGGGAGGGTGTGCTGTGCGAGATTGTCATCCCGACTGACTGGCTGGCTGCGAGTGGTCCTGTCTGCTCCATGTCCATCTCCACCTCCATGTCCATGTCCATCTCCATCCACCTCGCTCGCTCGCTCGTGGGGATGTGCGCGCTATACTGTACACTGCTCGCGCCGTGCTCGTGACGGTCGAGACCTTCTCGCGTGTCTGGCCCCCCTGATCCATCCTTCCAAGAGGTCTTGGCGCCCCTCGACTTCTCACCCAACTCTTTCAGTTGTTTGCTCGCCCGCGACCCTCAGCGGCCCACTCAGCTGTGCCACCCCGAGAGCTCGAGGACTCTGTCACAGACCGTACTGCTACGCTCGCTCAGCGCCATGCTCGTGTCCCTCGTCGTCGTGTCCTCCCTCGCCGCAGGCGCACTCGCCCAGTCCACCCCGCTCGCAGCCAAACGCTTCCAGTGGGACAACCTCGTGCGTCCTCGCCCACCCCCACAGACTCGCACCTCGACACACCTTGCCTGGCCTTGCCACTCATTCCCTCGCTCCCTCGCCCTACGTAGCCCTACAAAGCCGACACAGACACCGGCATCCGCGGTCCCCAGCTCGGCTACAACAGGTCTGTCCCGTCCCTCACTCCCCGGGGTGTTGGCGCCGCCACTGCGCCCGACATCTCGCCAGGTTGTCGAGGGCTTGGCGAGACGCTCGATCGCTCTCGGCTCGCGAGTCGCTCACTGCCAACGCTCGCGCGCGGACAGGTGCAACGTCACAACTCAGAACCAGCAGTCGTTGTGCCAGACCGGTGCGTCGTTCGCTCCCGTTCGCTCGCAAAGGATCGAGACTTGACATTCGCCCGTCCTTCCTGCGCGCTCTGCGTTCCTCTTCTCGCGCGTCCGGTGCACAGCCGTGATCAACTCGGTGCGCCCGGCGGTCTCTCGCGAGCTTGACGATCCCGAGAGCTCAGACTAACTCATGCTGCTCGCCTTGTGCCTGATGCGCACAGATTGATGACTTCTGCCTCTGGGTGCGTCTTTCTCCTCCCCCCTCGACACCCTCAACGGCTCGTTGACGCCCCCACCCCGCTGTTCAGGCCCCGCCCGAGCCCGGAAAGACCGTCGGGGATATCGAAGGTGCCTCGCCATCCTCCGGGCCCCGCGAATCGAGCTGATCAAGTTGGGTGTTGGCGGGAACAGGCGAGATGGTCGCGTGGTGCACCAAGGAAGGGTACGGGACGAGGATCATCCCGGAGGGGGCGTTGCAGGGCGTGCAGTTCATCCGGGTGCGTCCGGCTCTCCGTCTCTTGCTTCGTCTCGACCTGGTACAGAGCTGACGCCGATGTGTGGGCAGACCCCGCACTACGTCCAAGTCGTAGGCTACATCGACCAAGTCCAGATTGACATGCAAGCCGACGACTACGGAGGCGAGATGGTGCGCTTCCCACCCTCCTCACTCCTTCCTCTCCTCTCTCTCTCTCTCTCTCGCCTCGCTCACGGCTCGGCTGACGACGGACTGCTTGGGTAGGACCCGCATGGAGCGGATCAGCGCGGGAACCCGCTTGGTGGTACGCGTGGTCGCTTTTCCTCGCGCCTTCGTCTCGTGCGTATGCTGACGAGCGCGATGGTGCAGGCCTCCTCTTCTCGAACGCGTTCGGAGGGAACAGCTCGCGTAACGGAACGAGCAACGGCCAGCAGTTCCGCCAAGTCATCCAGGCTCGTCCTCGTCCTCGTCCCCACTCGTCCTTTCTCGGCGCAAGACTGACGAGAGAGAGGCGCGCGCGCACAGTGGCACAACTTTATGGGCGGGGCGCAGTTCTGCTTGAAGGCGTGCGACCCGTCATACGAGAACGGCTGGGCCATGTGCGAGGTTCGTCCGCCTTCCCTCCCGCTCCTTCTCCCTCCCTGCACTGACACTCAAGAACACGCAGCACATCTTTGACCGCGTCGGATGCATCTACAACGCCCCCTCGAACTGGTCCAAGATCAACGGCACGTTCGAGAGCTGCCAGGGCGATGACCAGCTTTACCCGGGCCAGTACGTCGAGAATGGAAGGACGTTGACGTACACGCAGCCGCCCGAGTCGTTGGGTCCGATCACGACGTGCGTTGCGCTCGTGCACTACCGGCCTGAACGGGACGAAGCGAGGAAGACTGATCTGAGGTTTGAGCGCGGCACAGCGTTCCCTACACGCCCTTCACTCCCTCCTCGTCATCCTGCACGCCCTACACCTCGGCCTCGATCTACACAGCGGCCGCGAAACTCGCCCCTTCGTCGTCCTCCTCGTCTGCTTCGTCAACCATCACCTCCTCCTCGTCCTCCTCCTCTTCCTCCGCCACGAAGTCTGGCTCTTCGTCCGCTACCGCCTCAACTGGCTCAGCAACAGGTTCCGCATCGACTGGAACGGCGGGCGGTCAACAAAACTCTCAGCCTGGCTCGGGATCGGGCGCGGAGGATCTCAAGGTCGCAGGAGCGTTGGTTGTGGTCGTCGCGGGGTTGATCGCAGTCGTCGCCGCGCACTAGATCCAGCTCTTCCGCCCTCGACTCGTTCTCTGAACCTCTCCTCCGCATTCATCCCTGAGCTTGTCGGCCGCCCGCTCGTTCGTTTGTTTGTTTGTTTCGTGAGCACTCGCTCCCTCGCTCTCGTTCTCGCTCTCGTTCTCCCTCACATCTAGTAGACACTGAGGTCCCTCGTCTCTCTCATGCATGCGTTCCGCACCCTTTCTCATCATCTTCCAAGTCCAGTCGAGAGATCTGAGGGTGGAGGAGAGGAGGAAGAGGAGGAGCCTGGGGGAGGAGGAGGAAGAGGAAAGAGTTGCCTCCTGAGGGGAACACGAGCGGCCAGCTCTTCCTCAACAGCCTGTAACCTCGGAAACAGTGCCAGTAATACAGTCTGGAAGTTGATGGCGCGAGAGGTTTGCGAAGGTGTCTCTCTCTCTCTCTCTCTCCGAGGTTAATCGTCTTCTCTCTCTCTCTCGTGCACTCGGAGGTTCTCGCAGATATCGAGTTGCAGTAGTCGCTGCGATGGGTGGGAAGCGAGGTGGAGATAGAGAGAGGTGTGTGAAGTGCCCCAAATTACTACTATCCAGCGAGACTCTCCGTCTCTGGCACCTCCGCTCGCTCGCTGTACCAGGCAACTGCACACCATCCGAAGAGAGGTGTGTGTGTGTGTGTGTGTGCAAGCGAGAGCACGTTACAGGTGATGCGATGTAAGCCAAACAAGCGGGTTCCGTACAAACGAATTTTCCAAGCGAGTTATACATGTCCGTTCCAAAGCGAGCTCCTCCGCGGCAGCCGTCGCCCTCCTCGATCTACTTCGATGCGGCGCTCGTCCCGCCGTTGGTGCTGGCGATCACCGGGGTAGTGAACGACCTTTGCTGAATTCGTGAGGCGGGCGGAGGCTCGTAGCTGATCGACGTCGTCGTCCCTGACGAGGTCGTACGTCGTTCCGCGCATCCACCAGACAAGCCCTGTCGCGTGGGAGGGGGAAGACTGGAATCCGCCTGGTCAGCAGCTATCAGAAGCGCGAAGGCGAGACAAAGCGCACTAGACTCATCCAGTACACCATGAGAGACATGCCGGACTGAGCTGCACTTTGAACTCCTTGCCGAGCCTGTCCAAGTCTCTAGTCGTCGTTTCGGCCGGGTCAAACCCCGCCCTTGCGATGGCGTCGTGAAGGAGCTGGAGGTTAAGGAGGCAGCCGGCTGGAAAGTCACAATCTCCTTGCCGTGGGTGACCGTACCAAACGTGAGAACGAGAGTCCTTGACGTGGCAGATCTCTCTGCATGCGCTGCAGGTGACCAGGGCGAGCGCGTGCTTGAGGACGACGGAGAGCTGCTGGTCGGCGAGCCGGTCCTGCAGGGCCGCCACACTTTCAGACCCGTCTTCCTCGTCGACGAGTGGTGAGCGCTCGGCATCGAGAACATTGGTAACGTCGGAGGGCAACGTGATGCCGATGGAGAGAAGGACGCGCGCCGAGTTCATCGAAGTAACGGACTTTGTCGATCCGTGTCTTGCGCCGGTCGTCGAGGCGAATAGCATGCGCCGAGGCGGAGCAGCTTGAGGTGCGCTCGTTCTCGAGGTCCAAGATTGGTCTGACCGAGGAGAGGCCGAGATACGTATGCACAATCGGGAAGAAGTCCCGCTCGGCAGTCGAGCGCTCGCGATAGAGGTTTTCATAGAGCAGGAACAGCTCGGATTCGCGCGCCTTCCTCTCCTTCTGCATGCGCTCGTCGCGCGCTTTCTCAACGGCCTTGATGACGCCGTCCTTCACCTGCTCCCAGTCTTGTGAGGCGAAGGAGGTAAGCCAGCTTTCACCGCATTGATGGGGGACAACACGTACAGCCGGCATCAACCATACATGAGCTTTTCTTGACCGGAAGCTGTGGGCGCAAGTGTGCTGGACGGAAGAGCGTCAATGCGGGAAGAAGACAAGCGTGACACGCGCAGACTCACTCCTCCTTCTTGAAGCCAGCGAGCATGAGCCTGGCATGGATCCTGCAGGACATCAACACCGTCAACAGGTCAGTCTTCTTTCGTCCTCGTGCGCCATAACGCCGAGCGGCGCACTGTCTGAAGCGCCACTTTTCCCTCTCCCGCTCATCCGCCAACTTTGCCTTCTCGACAAGCTTGACGCCCTCTTTAAAGATTGCATTGTCGGCCTTCGCCGCCTCCTTGAACGCGTCGCAGTCGGCCTGGAAGACGACAGCGGCCTCGGACGAATGAATCTTCGTACAGTCGGTCCTCGCGGCGACGGGATCGATCTCGTGGAGGTACTCCGAGACCCTTTCGACGTCCGGAAGCCAATAGAACGGCTTGCGGGAGACGCTACGCTTGCCCTTGTGCGAGACTGCGGAAGGTACTCGTAGAGTCCTCGCGAGCTGAGAAGGCCAACGAATCGAGACTCACACGGCGTCGACAAGCAGCACTGGAAGGCGAGCGGATGAAGGTCACCATTCTCTGCTTCAATGACCAATGCGAGGCAGATACTGGGAGGCAGGGTGTCAGCCTCTGACCTGGGGGCAGCGAAGGAAAGTTGGCGCACTTCGTCTCGAGGCACTGAGCGCAGGCGCGTACTTGGAGGTCGAAGCTTCCAGCTGTCTTGCGCTTCGTATTGCCACAAACCTAGCTGAGGGCGATCAGCGACATCGTCTCTCAAGGAAAAAGGGCGAACGCACCTGGCAAGTCGTTCCGTAGAGCAGGTATGCGTAGGTGGGTTCGTCCAACTTGCCGGACAGGATATCTAGCCTTACGCTCCTCCTCGCCCCGCGCCAGACGGGCTCGGCAACCTTGCGGGAGAGTGTCGAGCGAATCGACTTGCTCGTCTGCGCGATGGCGAGAAGAGTGCCGGGGTCGAGATGGCCGCAGATCTGGGACACAGGACGACATCATCAGTTCCTAGCCGTATCCAGACGGCTCGCCGGGCGAACCTGGCAGAGTATGTCCAACGGTAACGTCGAGAAGGAGACCCTTTGAACTTCCTCCTCCGCCTCGTCGGCCTCCCCGCTCTCGCTGCGCTCCATGCGCTTCGTGTCACCTGCAGCGTCAAAGGGCGTGTAAGCAAAGCGTCTCCACTTCATCGTTGGAGGAGTTCTCCCTTTCCTTGCCTCTTCTCGGCGATGGCGGAGCCCGGAGCCTTATCAGCACCCTCGAGTGCCTCTTTTCTAGCGGCTGAACGGCGAGTCGTAGGCGGCATGCGCGATCGAGTGGAATCGAGTGAAGCGACGGAGGGAGAGCGACGAGTAGGAGAGAAGGCGCGGGCGAGTCGACCACACGCTCGTGAGGAGCTGCGTGCAACGTGGGGTGCTTGGAAGCGATCGAAGAGAGTTCGACTCGAAGCTTGAGCTGTCAGTTCCAGCGAAAGGCAAAGGAAGCGGATCCCCCTCTCCCCGGCCAAGGTCCGTAAGAGTCCCAGCTCGCTCAGTCTGGCGGTGCAGGCACAGCGATGGTTCGCAGGACTGTGGCAATATGTGCCATTGTGCCATTAGGTAGCAGCGAACCTGCGCGAGTGTAGAATAAGCGATTAAGATTTAGGTCGAGGGGAGGAGCAGGAAGACTAACGACGGCGACTGGCGGGAAAGGGGAGGCGCGGGAGAAAAGGTATCTGTCTACTCGATTCGAGAGGAGTACGAGTGAGGCGCCGGGAAAGGGAAGAGAGGAGGAATACAGGCGTCGGAGAATTAAGGCGAGGCGGGAAGTGCGCCTAGGTATGCATAGTGATCCTCGGGCAGAGAAAGGGGTATGTGGTGCGGGAACGAGACGAGGCGAGGCGGGCGCAATTAGACCTTCATGAGCTTCATCATCGCGACGAGGCCGGACCAGCCGAACGAGTTGGGCGGATAGGCGATGTGCAACGGCTCGTCTTCGGTGCCGAATTTAGCCTGCGCGTATATGACGAGAGTCAGCGCTCGGGTGACGAGGGGTATAGCAGACGAACTGCAAGCAGCTCTGTGAACGAAGCAAGCACTCGAGGAGACTCACCCTAAACTGCCCGCGATTCGCTAGCCCATACCTCGACACGATCTTCTTATACGCCTTTCCCAGCATGCGGATCTTCCATCCGCCGAGATTGTACTCGGGGTGGATTTCGCTCGTCGCGGACGCGCCAAAGGTCAGGGCGTTGCGGCCTTCAAACTGCATCTCGCGGATCACGTGGCCGAGCAGGCCTTCGGAGGT
The DNA here is from genome assembly GCA_009806315.1 of Rhodotorula sp. ZM1. Classification (NCBI taxonomy): domain Eukaryota; kingdom Fungi; phylum Basidiomycota; class Microbotryomycetes; order Sporidiobolales; family Sporidiobolaceae; genus Rhodotorula; species Rhodotorula sp. ZM1. The sequence continues at coordinate 49,241 of QYSD01000036.1, read as the reverse complement.
ACCGCCGGGTGCCTCGGGCTGTAGGCGAGTGTCAAAGGTGGGGGAGGGAGGATGGCGGGGCAGACAAGACCTCGGTAAGCGAGCTGCTAGCCCAATCTCGAGAAAAGACGACTCCGACGCACAAAAGTAACTGCGTGCTTGATCTGGTACGAGTCGTGCGCGATTTGCGCAAGGATGCACACGGCGACGATTTTCTGCGCACAGGAAAACGGGGAGGTCAGCTGAACTTCTCCCGGCGTGAGGAAGGGATGCGGACGTACCTTGTGCTCGTCTCGCGCGAGGAAGTAGCGACGATGTTGTGCATCGAGCCAGGGGTGCAAGCCGGCCTGCGAAGCGGGATTCACCTGTCAGCAAGAATCCTGCAGACTCGCTCGACGAGAAGCGCCTGACTCACCGCCGCAATCTGCGTCCCATGCCTGTTCGCCTTCCAGCGATCCAACCCGGCCTCGATCTCGTGCCTGACGTCGTCGGGCGGCGCGTACTCGGGCGCCTTGAGCTTGATCTCGTCGTACCTGACGTGCGCGCGGTCTGCTCGCCGGATGTTGTGCCGCACTTCCTTCTCGTCGAGCTTCTTGATGTCGGGGTCTGAGCGCCGTGAATGTCAGCTACGAGATGACGACGAGAGATTGGTATCCCAGGCGCACGCAAGATGTCCTCGCGGATGCAGGAGAGGACGCTCCACTCGAGGTCCTTGCCAAGCAACTCTGCAAACTCGGTGTCGACGACGCAGTACGCGACCCTGCGCTTCTTGATCTTTGTCGCCCACTCGACAAACTCTTTCGCGACCGAGTGTCGGATGTCCCTGTCGTCGCGGCAGATGGGCGGTCCCCAGGCAAAGTAGAACTTGCCGCGGGGGAGGTAGCCCTGCACGCGCGGGTTCGACTGCTGGTGGTCCGGCGAGCGCCAGATGGCGTACCTCTCCTCGAGCCAGGCGGTCGAGGTGGATGCGCCGTACTTTGCGATGAGGTTGGGCAGGAAGTCCTTCTCGTGGTCGGGCGTGTACGAGTACGACGACGAGGTCGACGAGCGCGAGGACGAGGTCGAAGGACGTGGTGTGCCCATGGTAACGCTCGAGCGGATCGAAGACGTGGGCGAGGTAGGAGACGAGAGGAGACGAGACGAGAGGCCGAGTGGCAGGTGAAAGCGGGTGCGTGACGCGGGGTCGCTCGGGTCGAGTGTGTCGTCGAGGTCGAGTGTCTTGAGCAAGAGTGCGTGAGCGGGTTCAAGCGAAGCTGTTTGCGCGGTGACAAAAGAACCCGCCTCGCGAGCGAGCGAGTTGTCGTTACCCGTTGCCCTTTACCCGCGCTGACTGTACGTCACGTTCCCTCGCGTGTACTCGGCGAACGCCGGCCAGATGATCGATAATCTTCCGTCGGGTTCCGGCTCGGGACGGCACGCCGGGCGGAGCAGACGACGAGGACAGGGGGTTACGAACAGGGAACTGAAGGGCTTCTCCTCCCCCCTCCTCTTCCACCGGGTCAATACCGCCGCCGTTTCAACAGTCGCGTGTGGCATCCAACCAAGGAGTCGAGCGAGTGAGCGCAGGTCCTTTTCCCATTGAGGCGACCTACCAGCACTGCAGTGCATGCATCCTCGTAATTTCCAAACTTCCCGCTCGACCATCCTCTGCACGAGCGCAAGGCTGCTCATTGACCGCTGACAGACACAAGGAGACGGATTCAATTCGCACCGCCGTTCTCAGTCACCTCGCGCGCCCTGCCATCGACCGTCCGCCGCCGACTTCACACCGACCCGCTTTCATCGCCCAACCCCCCTCGCGAGTAGCTTGAACGCACGCTGAGAACTCCCATACACTCTACGGCACCGCTCACCTACCGCACCAACCAATTCTGCGGCTACTGCCGCCGCGGCGCCCAGTCGCTCGACCCGGCGCAGCTCGCAGCTCGCAGCTCCCCACTCGCCATTTCTTACGACGCCCTGCTCGGCCACCCGGCTCAATCTTGGTGACAGAAGACACAGGTGCGTACCCGTCCAACTTTCGCCAGCATCACACGGCCGCCCAACGAGCTGACGATGCGCCCACCTGATCCGATCCTCGCAACCCACGCCTTGCCGAATGTTCTCTACCGATCCCGACCTGCCGCTATTTCCAACGAATTCTCGCGACAGCCTCTCTCCCTCCTTCTCCTCACTCACGGAAGAATCGACCATGTCGCTCCCGCAAGATCTCGACATGGACAAGCTCCCCACCCAACCCTACTCCTCCCCCCGGCTCCTCAAGTGGCTTTACTGCACCCAACGTGTCTCCGCCTCGCTCGCACTTCTTCCCTACTGGGCCATCAAATACGCCATCGGTCACCGCCCGCGCCCGTCCTGGTCCATCGCCGAGACGCTCTTGATTGACTTTACGAGGAGGGTCAGCGCGATCACGGATCGCGCGGGTGTGCAGCATGCGACGAGGGATCCTTGTGAGGAGCCCAGGAAGTGCACGCTGAAGGAGACGCGCTTCGAGTGGGTTCCGGGCATCGAGGGCGAGTTGTATGTCGGCGCGGTGGTGGATGAGCAGGTCAAGCCTCTCAAGCGTGTTGGGACGTTCATCTGGGAACGAGCGGAGGATGTGAGAGAGGACTATGCGATGTTGAACGCGAAGGATGCCGAATTGTCCGAGGAGAGTTCGGACGCTGGGTCGGTCTTTCAGGGGCGGAATAGCGGGACAGCGGGCGGAGACCGAGGGGATCTCGTCGGAGTGTACTTCCATGGTGGAGGATATACGCACTTCTCGGCCGACGAGTGCGCGCAGACGAGCATGATTCCCAGGCGGCTGATGCAGGTGCGTTCGCTTCGATGTTTCTCCCGCTAGGGTGGTGTTCAGTCGATTCATCCCGCAGCACGACTACTTTGCGGCCATCCACTGTGAGTCCAGCGGTTGCTAGCGGAACCAGCCGAGACTGACGCTATCCCCTCCCAGCCGTCGAGTACCGCCTCCTCCCTCACCCGTTCCCGGCCGCCCTGCAAGACGCTCTCTCCGTCTACGCCAACCTGCTCCGCTGCGGCGTACCCGCACACAAGATTGTCCTCATTGGCGACTCAGCAGGCGGCAACATCGTCCTCGCTCTCGCGCGGTGGATCCGCGACGAGAAGAAGCTCGCCGCGCCGGGCGGGCTCCTCCTCCTCTCGCCTTGGTGCGACCCGTCTCACTCGTTCCCTCACTCGACGACCTCGTACGTTCCCCGACCGAACCCAGAGGATTACCTCCCCGACGAGCCGGGTGCACGAAGGCTGCTCGTCACCTCCCTCCTCGGCAACAAACCCCATTCGTTCCTCACCTCGCCCTATATCTCCCCCGCCTCCCAACTCGGCCCGCACGGCTCGTTCGCCGATTTCCCGCCGACGTTCATTCACTACGGCGACGCCGAGCGCCTGGAAGAAGAGATCGATTCGCTCGTGCGCGGCATGAAGCGCGACAAGGTCGACTTGCTCGATGTTGAGAAGACCAAGGACGCTGTGCATGATGTCCTCATGGTCAGGTTCTGGAACGAAGAGGTCAGGGGCGAGATTTATAGGAGAATCTGCGAGTGGTTGGATAGGGTGGTTGCGCGAGGGAAGAGGTTGGACCGGGGCGAGGACCCGAATGCGCCGGTCGCGGGGTCATCGGGCACAAGTCGGCGGCGGGCCAAGGATGTCGAGGCGCATGGAAAAGTCACTGCGCACGTCGAGCCGGCGAAGCAGGACATCGAGGAGACGGGTCTGCGGCCGAAGTTGCACAGGTGATTCCGCCACACACGTTCCCGCATAGACATTCTCCACTCTTGATTTGTATCTCTGCACTAGCATTCTCCCTTGCAGTCACATCGTCGTCGTTGCCCTTCACTCGACTGGGCGAGTTTGCCGGAGTCCGGCTTCCGCATCGACCACTCACTATGGCTGCTCAAGACCCTTCGCTGCTGCTGCAGGACTTGCTGTCGCTTCCATCTGCCTCTCTCGAGCCACGCCAAATCGCCCGCCTCGTCTCCTATCACCTCTCGACCCTCCCGCTCGCACACCCCCACCTCGCCTTCATCTCGCTCATCGCGCGCTACACAGCCCTCAGTCCCGCGATCTGGGACTCGCCGGATCTTTCAGGATGGGACAAGCATCAGCTCGTCTACGAGACAGTCAGGCAGGGAGTCTTGTTGCGACTCGACGCTGTCGCCCGGCCACCAACCGATGAGCCGGTTGCGTCGACTTCTTCCGGGCAGAGGAAGGAGCGCGCAAAGGACGGTGGGGGATGGAGCGCACGTCGGTCGGTACAGACGTTCGTTGCCGAACTCTTCACGGGACTCTGGGCCGACTCGAGCGCGACGACTGAGGAGGTTGAGGGCGTCAGGCCGCTTGTTCGGCTAGCGATGTGCTCCGGTGCTTTGGCGGCGTTACAAGAGTGGAAGAGGAGGAAGGAGAAGCTATGGGTCGGAGGGGCGGGCGGGCTTGGGAGGGCGGAGAAGGAGACTGGGAGGGCGTGGTCGGAGTGGGTTCAGCGAGGCGGCAAGGCTGCGACGAGTGAGCCTCGCTCCCATCCATCGTAGGATTCAGACACTAATGAGGCTCTGGAGTAGACGAAGCGCTAGCGAGTCTGCCGGCTTGGCTCGCTGCGCAGACTGTCCCCTTCGTACACCCCGAAACGCTCGCAGCGGACTGGCCCGCCCCCGTGAGTCGCTCCCTTCGGTGATGAAGGACTCGAGACTAAAGGCTATATCTTGCAGAGCCTGCTTAACTACCTCGCCGACTCGTTCTCGGCCGTCTTCGCAGGTGGATACGCCTTCTCCACCCCTTCCCTCTCCGCCGACCTCGCAGAAACCCCCGACGGCCTCGCATGGAACACCCCCTCGCCTTCACACACGCACATTACGGCGCTGACGCAGGCGCCGCTCTTCGTCAGCCTCGGTCCCTTGTCGCGCGCGATCGGCCGCACGCTCGAGGCGACTGCTTTGACAGCCCGATCAAGCGACACCTCCGTTGCCCAATTGTCGCTCGGCGCAATTCATCGCCTCGCGACTATCCTTCTCTCCGTCGCCTGCTCGCTGTCAGACGGCTGGTCCGCCACGATCTGGTCCGACATCACCGACGAATCCTCCCTCTCGCCCTCCACCCGCTCCGAAACCGCCCCCTGGACGCTCCTCAAGTCGCTTCTCTTCGCCCAAACACTCGTCTATTCATCCCTCCTCGAAGTGGTCACGTCGTCCTCCGCATCTGAAGCCGGCGAACCTACTCAGGTCCAGCGCCGACTCGCGAGCGACGCCGTCCGCGCCCTCGGAAAGACGTACTTTGTCGCGCTCAAGTTCGGACAGGGAGGGTTCAAGGCTTGGAGGGCGGTGTTGGCGGGATTGGTCGAGGTTGTCGCGGCGCCGAGTGCGGTCTTGTCGGCGAGCGGGAAAAAGCCCTTGACGCAGGCAGAGACGCTCGTGAGGTCTTTGCAGGTGTCGAAGGGAACCGGAGAGGGCGGACGGCATGTGCGAGCGGTCGAGAGGGCTGAAGCGACGTTCTGGCTCAACACGGCGGAGCAGGTGATGGGCGAGCTTGGCGACTACTATGTCGAGGAGATTGTGCTCCGAGGCTGCAGGCCGTGCGTCTTGTACTATCAATCCTCCATCGCCCGCACTGACGACGGCTCCCGCAGCTATCTTGACGACACGACGTTCCGCGATACCTTCGAGGCCGCACATTCGGTCATGCTCGCCGTCTTCTCGAAAAACAAGCGATGCGTGGCAGAAGTCGCGCCATGGTACATCACGCTCTTGCTGAAGGTGTGTTCCCTATGCTCCGCTCAGGTTGGTCAACCGCCCACGCGACTCTCGCAGATCTACCCAAGCCTGCTCTCGCCGACTCAACTCCGCTTCGCCTTTTCGACCACCATCGGCGCAGTCTCCAATACGGACGATGCACTCGCGTGGTGGTGCATCGAGGAGCTACTCGCGCGCCTCGAAGCCCTGCCCGTCTCGATTGAAGGACCCGTCTCGACAGCAGAGCCGGTCCCGCCACCCTCGAGAGACGACATCGCCAAAGCCGCCGACATTCCCCCGGCGAGCGAGGGGAACGTCGTCACGCCTCTCGAGACACGGGCTAGGACGCTCCCTCGCGGCGCCTACCTCCTGACCCTCATCGCCCTCCTTCCAGCCGTCAACCTCGTCCTCTTCTCCCCTCTCCTCTCGCACATCGAGCGTCTTATCCGACAAGAGCCCGTCTACAGCGACGGTCGGGACGCTCTTGTCGAAGCGACGTTTGAGCAGCTTGGCGCCAGAATGGATGCGGTCAAGAGGAAGGAGGCGACAGAGTGGTGGTTGCGAAGGGGCAAGGGGTTCGTGGAGGGTGCACCAGTGCGTGAAGACGCGGATGCGCGGGAACTGGAGGCGTCGGGAGCAGGGGGCGTGCAAGAGACAGAGGAGAAGAATCTCGAGGCAGGACAAGCGGACACTCCCGCCGCGAAACTGTAGATCGTCGGCGTTTGCTACCATGGGATGCAATCCTGCAGAGTCTCACGAAGCTTACGCCGTTCGTAGAAAGCCTATCTCGTTGGTCTCGACAAGCCCCGCACGCTGTCCATCCGTCGTCGTTTCATCGCTTTCGCCTCCGTCGCGCCATCGTCATTCTGCTTCGATCTGTTCAACTCTGTTGAGACAGGTGCCGCTACTACTGCCTCGAACGGCTCTCCCAGCTCCCCTGCCCCGGTCCTGGCTTGTCCGTCATCGCCTCCTCGACTTCACAGGCCTCTCTGAACTCACGTCGATCACAAAGACTGCTTGGGCGACCTGGGCGTCTCGTTCTCACCTTGGTCATTGCCACCGTCGCACTCGCCGCCGTTCTCCGACGTCTCTTTCCCGCCGGCCTCCTCATGTCGTCCGCGCCTTCATCGTCTAAGCCGAATCGCGCGTTTCCGCACCTTTCGACGAGCGACAAGCCTACGCTGGAAGACGTCGCAAAGCTCATCAAGGATGGCAAGGCGAAGCGGATCATGCTGATGGTCGGAGCGGGCGTTTCGACGGGAGCAGGCATGTGCGTCGCGACTTCTCGTCTGTCGACTGCCTGAACAAGCCTCGTAAGATATGCCGGCTGACGCTCATAGACGATCTAACTGCAGCCCAGACTTCCGCTCGCCTGGGACGGGGTTGTACGACAATCTCGCAAAGGCGCGTTTCGCTTCGCCTTCTCGCTTCTGACATCACAAGCTAGCTGACCCTGCGATTCGATTCGGATGTGCAGTACAAGCTGCCATAGTGCGCTATTCGTGTTCTCAGGAAGCTGCAATTCCGATGCAGCAGCTCACGCACATCTCCTCCAGCCCCGAAGCCATCTTCGACGTCGACTACTTGCAAGAACGGCCCGAGGCGTTCTACACTCTCGCGCAGGAGCTGTACCCCGGCAACTTTCGACCAACGCTATCACATTACTTTTTCCGCCTCCTGCAGGAAAAAGACGTCTTGCGAGGATGGTACGTCCCGCTTGACGCCGTTCGTCGTGCGCTTGCTGACCTAGCGTCGAGCAGCTGGACGCAGAACATCGATACACTTGAGCACCTCGCTGGCCTCAAGGACGAGCTGCTAGTTGAGGCCCACGGTAAGTCTCTTTTCCCACGAACACCTCCGAGGCATCCGCTGACACTTCTCTCACAGGCTCTTTCGCTGCCGCGACATGCATGAGCTGCCGGAGGAAGTTTGACAAGGACGACATCAAGCCGCGAGTACTGCGAGGCGAGGTTGTCCGGCATGACGAGGGCGAGTGCAAGGGCAACAAGGGGGCGCTCATCAAGCCAGACATCGTGTTCTTCGGTGCGTTCTCGCTTCCCGCCAGACTCACGATGTGCCAGCGCCGAAACTGACGAGAACCACCCAGGCGAGGGCTTACCGGACAAGTTCTTCGAGCGCCTTTCCGACTTTTCCTCCTGCGACCTCCTCATCGTCATCGGCACCTCATTGCAAGTCGGCCCATTCAACTCGCTCATGCACCGCGTACCGGCGACTTGTCCTCGACTGCTCATCAACATGGAGTCGGTCGGCGAGGTCGAGTCTCCTCGAGGCCTCGGATTCGACTTTACCGGCTTCACCGGCAAGCCTGGCGGTATCAGGGATGTGCGAAGGCTGGGAGACGCCGACGAGGGTATCATGGAGCTTGCACGGTTGGTCGGCTGGGACGAAGACTTGCGGGAGCTGAAGGAGAAGGAGTTGAAGCGGTTGGACGAGCAGGAGGGCAAGGCTGCGCCTGCACCTGCCCAAGGCGACTCGGAGCAGTCCAAGGCGAAGGCGGAGGAGAAGCGGTTAGAGGTGATTGAGCAGGTGGAGAAGACTGTCGATGCAACAGAGGGTAAGGAGGCGGACGAGGCGGGAGTCGACGAGTTAACTAAAGCGGTTGCGGGAGTCGCGCTCGACGGCGAAACGGCAGAGACGCATAAGGACGAGGAGAAGAATCCGGCTTTGTAGACCGTATTCGTCACACTCTCAGAAGTATGTATCGCTGCCCGAGACGTTGTTGTCCGAGTCGATGACACGCGGCATAGTACAGGGGAGTCTGTCTACTAAAAAAGCACGAACGCCTACTCGGCCTTGTCCCGCGACGGCTTCTCCTTCAACTCGATCTCTTCCGCCGTGTAGTTGCTTGCCGGGACGGGTACGGCGTGAGGCTGGTTGTGGTGTCGGCTGGCGTGCGCATCAGCGGACTGGTTGCTGAAGTAGTCTGCGAGCCGGCAGGAGTGTTAACGAGCAATCTGTGCGTGAGGAAACGCCGCGACGCACTGTGCAGCTGCTCGTTGACCGTTCTGACAACCTCGTTCGTCACGCCCCGCGCAACCGCAATCACAGGTCCCGTCATGCCGAGCGACCAAGTCACGTACGCGGCCGCACCAAGGACAAGCAGCATCGTGAAGTAGATCGGGCTCCGGATGACCGCGACGAACTCGTTCCAGCCGAGCACCGTCAGTACGCCGTAGATCCAGTACGGTATCTGCGCACGACTCGCAACCATCGAGCGCTTCGCCTCGATGTAGTACGCGTCGGCTTCGCGGCGGAATCGGTTCGAGAGGTGGGACTGGGCGGAAGGCGAGAGGAGCTGGAGCGACTCCTGGAAATCGAAGTCTTCGTCGGCGGAGGCGGCTGCGGGGTCGACGAGGCCGGTCGGACCAGACGACGACGGTATCTCGAAGGCATTGGACGGGTCGGATGGCTTGATCTCGGCGTAAAGAGGGATGAGCTCGAGGACCGACTCCTTGGCCTTGCGGAAAACGAGATCGATGTCGTCCTCGGGCTTCCAAACGCGCGGGACGCCGTCCGCGTCGTAGCGGAACTTGTCCTCGAAGACGAGCTTGAGCTTGCCAAGCATAGGCGCCTCGGCCGTGTGCTCCTGAAGCTTTGAGCGAAGCGCGAGCCACGAACGCCGTCGGAGGAGCGAAAGGGCGCCGTCCATCTCATCTTGTGTGCAGTTGAAGCCTGTTACGAGTGGTAGTAAGTGAGTCGTTGTGGAACATCCAAAGAGGAGGCGTCGCCGAGAGCAGGTCTCGTACGCCCCCAGCGAGTCCAGCCGACTCACTCTTCGCCTTCTTGAGGTACGCCTCCTCGGCCTTAGCGAGCGCCGCCTTGAACGCGCTCAAAACCTTGTCCCACATGTCGTCGCTCGGCTTGTTGAGGGCGAGCTCGACTGTGTCGGACATCTGTCGCTTGATGTTTCGCTGCAACGTGAGGAGCGAGTCAGCTGTCCGGTTCGCACGTGCCAACGCGCCGTTCATGGGTCTGAACGCTTGTGACAAGCGAGCTGTGCGAATGTTGGCTGACACTCACCTCGATGACGGCGACCATCTTCCTCGTCTCCTCCTTCCTCAGCAACTCGGCAACCTGATCCATATCCTCCTGCAACCCCGCCCTCTGCTCCTCGACGCTCCACCCGCTCTCCTCGAGCACGACCGTCTTCGCCTCCTTCTCAAACGTCTTTTCCGCCTTCTCCCTCGCATTCCTCACGACAACTGCGAAGTCGTATCCCTCACCACGGATCGCCTGCTCGATCTCGATCCTGAATTCGCGCAGCACGAGCTTGTGCAGGTTCTTGAGGTGCGAGACATACAGCGGGTGAAGCGCTGCATGCAATTTGCCCACAAGTTCGACACGCTGCCGAGCGTAGACCGCGGGGTGATATCGACTCGCTGCTGTGTCGTAGCTCTTCAGCGCCGAGGCGATGGCGGCTGACATGCGCGCGCCGAGGGACGAGTCAATCTTGCCTGCGCCCGGAGAGGGAGGGAAGGCGGCAACGGCGGTCGAGAATAGCTCGAAGGCTTGCGAGGCGATTTCGCCGCAGCGGAACTGGGCGAGGAGTTCTTGCTGCGTCGGCAGGTCGAGGTCCTTGTTCGAGACGACGGCGTCCTGGGTGCGGCAAGCGAGTCGTAGTCAGGCCGCCGCCTCAGAGGCAGAGGAGAGGCGATCGTCACGAGCAAACGCACCCAAATCGTGCCCATGTAGGTACTGATCCCGTCCGCCGGAATCCTGCGATGATACTTGCTCTTGAAAACATACCCATCTCCTCCCTCCTGTGGACTCTTGAACCTCTTCCTCAATTCAAGGACGCCCTCCTCAAACTTCTCAGGCTGAAGAAGCTTGTGCGGGAGCGCGACAAAGTCGAGGTCGAAGAAGGTGTCGATTGTGGTGGATTCGAGGCCGGAGGGCTTGGAGAGTCCGTCCCAGAGACGGTTGAGGTCGGCGGTCAGGGTGTTGCGAAGATTAGCGAGGGGGGTCGCGCCGATGTGGTCGCGGATGACGAAGAGGAGGAGTGTCTTGTCTTGCGAGCTGTCAGGGAACTATGGGTCAGCACTACAAGAAGTAACAGGATGGAGAAGCTCGGCTCATCCAGCAAGAATGACCGTCTCCAAACTATCACTATCAGGAAGCGTGACGCACCTGCCGTTATCCTTGCCCTTCTGTTTCGCCGCCAAGAACAACCCAAGGTTGACCTCAAACACAGTCTTGAGCAACCCCATATTCGCGCCCTGATACAGCCCGACCTGGTGCTCCCAGATATTGACGATGAGGACTTCGGCGACAGCCATTGAGAAGAGGGCGGATTTGCGCTCAAAGTCCTGCGGAGCCGGAGTTCAGCAGGAGAGGCGAGTGAGGAGAGGGAGAAGGGGATGCACTTGGTCTTCGCCCCGCTCACGGCCGTCGGTGCCTTCGACGTCCATCACGAGAACATTCATATCCTGGCCCTTCGACATCCAGATACCTGCGAGAGGAAGCGGCGTGTGAGCAGCTACACCACCTCAGACCGCCCTCATCGCGGCTCTGACGAAAGCGAAAGAGCGGTTCTGAAGACTCACCCTTGGTTGTCTGCCTCCTCTCCGTCTCGGTCATCACGTCAAATCTCGTTTCAAACAGCCTGTTCAGCAGCGTACCTGCGGGCAGTCCCACCATGCTTTAGCAGCAACTCTTCGCAAGAAACGCACAAGTCGACGCAACGGCCACGCACTCTTTCCGGTCGACTGCGAGCCGAAGACGGCCACGACGTCGTAGTTGAACCCGGCGTCGGCGAGGTTCCAACCCTTCATGTGCTCGTCAAGCGTCTTGCTGTCGACGGGGAAAAGGGGTCAGTTTGCGAAGGGAGATGGAGAAGACGAAGAAAGGACATACGTGAAGTGTTGGTTCTCGTCAACTGTATGGAAAGAAGAAGGATCGTCAATAAAGTACGAGGCGAGAAGAGGCAGAGTTGCGGAGGTCGATGGTCTGGCAATACGGCGTCGCTGGGCCAGGCGCGCCTTGACGAGCGCACCATCCCAGCACACAGATCATCCGAGCAACAGCCGAGATTCTCGCCCTTCGCCTTGCTGAACCCTTGCCCTCGCACTGCCCCACTCGCTCGATACTGCTCGAGTCCGGCAGTTCAACGACGACGAGCGCGCGACCCACCGACCTGCAGCTTTGCGTCCATCCCTACTGACCGCCCTCCGTTGCCCTCCTTGCCCGGGGCGGCCGTATGAACGGGAGTGTTCGAGGTAGCCGGGTTGAGGGTGGACTGGGCGAGTTGGACGAGTCCCGGAGCGGTTTGCTGAATGTCAGGGATGTGTTTCTGCGGGTCTGAGAGTGCCTGCGTCGCTATATCGATCGCCTTATCCATCCTGAGCGGCTTGAAGTGAAGTTGAGCGAAGTGACGACGAGGAGGAGGAGCGGGTCGACCTCGATTACCGCAGAGTAACCTAGTGAGACTGCCGAGACAGCGGGTACAACTTTAAAGCCACAACCATTTCATCCTCACAGTTCATCGTGCTGTGGTCGACCTCGACTTCATCGCCGCTCCTCCTCCTCGCACCACTCACGCTCACTCGACCATGTCCTGTGCGTGCGAGACTGGCCTGACTGACACGAGCACGCCCGACTGACCACTCTGCACACAGACAACGGCGTCGGACTGTCGACCCCGCGCGGGTCCGGCACGTCAGGTCACATCCAGGCAAACCGCTCTCAGTGCGCCCGCCGCACACGCTTTCCAGGACCCACACGAAAAACTGATAGACTCCCACGTGCAGCCTGAGACCACGCCAGCAACCGCGTGAAGCCGCGCCCGACTTCAAGGACTCGTTCGCCCACCGCCCGCCCGACCAGGGCATCCTCGACCACGAGCGCAAGCGGCGCGTCGAGGCCCAGTGCTTCGAGTTGCAGGTCTCGCTCGAAGACGACGGTGTCGAGGCGGACGAGATCGAGCGCCAGGTGTCGACTTTGAGGGACAAGTTGCTGGCCCAGTCGGAGCGCCAGCAACAGCAGGGGCCGATCAAGCAGCATGAGCGCCACCAGCTTGCGGCGGCCAAGGAGCAGGCGGATGCGCGTATGCGGGCTGCTCTCGGGATCAAGGCGGACCACCAGGAGGGCGCGGCGTTCGACCGCGAGCTGCAGGAGCAGCTCAAGCAGCAGCGCATAGCCGAGCGCGAGCAGGCGAGGGAGGAGCGCGCGAGGATCCAGAAGCAACTCGAGGCGGACAGGGAGAAGGCGCAGCGCGAGCGGGATGCCCAGCGCAAGCGCCACGAGGAGGACATGGCCCGCGAGCGGAGGCATCAGCGGGACGAGCTGGACCGCTCGAGGCGCGAGCATGCGGATCGGATGAAGGCTGCGACGGGCGATGCGGGCGCTGGCGCTGGGGCCGGAGCGAGCCGCTGGCGCGACTTTGACGCCGAAGGTGCACGAGATGCCGGCCATCCCTCCTCTCGCCTCCCGTACGGCAACTCGACTCGCTCTCCCTCACCCCCTCCCCGCCGGCGCGACTCTCGTTCCCCTCGCCGCCCTCGCTACGTTGATGACGACGTCCCCTCCTCCCGCCGCTCCCGCTCCCCTTCCCCTCGTCGCCGCTACACCCGCTCGCCCACCCCTCGTTCTCCTCCCCGCCGCGACCTCCGTCGATACTCGCCTTCTCCTTCTCGTTCGCCCTCTCCTCCTCGCCGTCGCCGCGCAGACTCGTATTCTGACCGCAGCAGGAGTCGCAGTCGCTCGCCGCTGCGCCGGAGGGCGAGGAGGGATAGTCCGTTGCGCTCGAGGTCGCCGAGCAGGTCGAGGTCTCCTGTTGGCAGTAGGAGGAGGGGTGATAGCCGAGGACGAAGCAAGAGCCGGAGTAGGAGCATGAGCATGTCGAGGAGTCCGTCGCCGCCGCCGAGGAGGAGGGACGACTGAGTGCGCCGGTGTGCTGTACTGAGTGCCCAACTGTACTCGCTTACCTACCGTCTAGTCGACTTCGTCTCGCAATGGCACAAAATGCGATCATCGCGGACGAGCTTCGAGCTTCGTATCGCTTCGAGCTTCGTATCGTTACAACATCTCTAGTTTGAGAAAGCCAGTCTAAGGTTGCCTTACAGCTCAATCTCCATCGTCCGTGCTCCAGAACCGTCGAGACCGTCCGCACGCTCCGCCTCCATCTTCGCCTCACTCTCCTTTCTCCGCTGCTGCTGGTCGAGGACAAACTGCAGCGTGAACGAGTTGTCGTCCGAGAGGCGCACGATCGACTCCTGCACGTCCGTCAACCCCTTCTGCAATCCCCTGAACGTCGCCGCATGCTGGCTCGAGTACTGGCGGAGGTGTTTCCCATGTGCGGCAAAGAGCGACGAGATCCACACGAGGTGGAACTCGACGTGCGGGGACTTCTCAAGTTGGGTTGCGAGGAAGCGCAGGACGGGGTCGAGGTAGGTTATGGGCAGTTGGCGGGTGAGGAGCGGGACGGCAGAGGGGGGGATCGTCTCATAGACGGTCTGGATGAGCGGGCGCTCGTTCAGTCGCAGGGACATGACGAGCGCTTTGAGGTAGTGTCGCTCCTCGTTCAGCGTCTCGAGGATCGACGAAGGCGTGATGTCGACGTCGAGCTCGAACGGGTCGAACGTGATCGAGTCGTCGAGCGAGTACACAAGCAACCCCTCGGTTGATGCGGCGGCCCAGCTTCGCCCCGTAGGCGAGAAGCGCACGCACTTTGTCCGCGCCTCGGGACGGTACTTGCGCTTCGACATGTCGCCGCTTCGTGCACCAGGCAACGTCTTGTCCAGCCGGTCCTCGAGGTCCGACAAGTCCCCTCGGTCGTCGATGAGCTCCGTCGGACCCGCCTCGGTCAACTTGCGCGAGTCAAGGTACTCTTGCGTGCCATCGAGCGACAAGTTCTGCGAGATCTGGAACCGGCGAAGGAGGATGCCGTCGCGCGCGTCGTACAAGCAGACGTGCTTGCTGTTACCGCCGGCGAGCACGCACGACCCGTCTGCCGTGTAGCTGAGCGAGATGAACGACTTGCCCGACGAGTTGTTGGCCGCCGTGACGCGATCGTCCGCTTTGCGTCCGCCCGAAACGTCCTTCCTCCCCTCGATCAGCGTCCGCTGCACGCCGTTCTTGACATCCCAGAATGATATCTGCCCGTCGAGCGTCGAGACCGCCACCTCCTTCCCGTCTGGCCGGAACGCAAGCGCGAGCGCATCCGCCTTGAGCTGGAACGGCTCGACCGTCGAGCTGCGGCCGTACGTGTCCCAGACCCGGATCGACTTGTCCCACGACGCCGAGACGAGGCGGTCGCCGAGCGGGGAGAACGCGAGCGCCGAGACCGGTCCTTCGTGGCCTGCCAGAATGTCGATGAGCTTGCCCGTCTGCGTGCTCCACATGTAGATCTCGAAACCGTCGCCGGCACCACCTGCGCAGACAATCTCGCCAGATGGGTCGACGGCGAGCGAGTTGAATTGAACGGGCGAAGGCGTGGTGAAGGTGCGGAAGTTGCGGTAGCGGATCAGGTCAAATGCCCGGACTGTCCCGTCAAGCGAGGCGGAGAAGACGACCTGCCCCTGCTTGGCGAACTCCACAGCCGTCACCGCCGACGAGTGATCCTCGAACGTGACGAAGCAGAACCCGCTCGTCGCGTTCCAGATCTTGACCTTGCCGTCGTCTCCGCCCGTCGCGACCTGCTGTCCGTCCGCACTGAACGAGAGCGTGTTCATGTCGAAGTAGTGCCCCTGCTGCTTGAGCACGTATGACTCGGACTGCCACTCCCAGACGAGCAGTTGGCCGAGCTTGCTCGCGCCGAAAGCGAGCCACTCGCCCGAGGCGTTGACGGCGACCGACGTGATCTTCTCCTGCGAGACGGAGAGCGTGTGGACGTTCGTAAAGCTCGGCATCTCCCACAAGCCGAAAACGCCGGTCGAGAAGCCGACAATGAGGAGGTTCGACGGGGCGTGCCAGGTCGTCGAGACGACCTTTGCGCCGGCCTGCATGAAGTAGTGTCGTTGCTGGACACCCCATCGGGTGAGCGCGATGGTGTTGTCGGGTCCCGTCGACGTCGACGCCTGAGGAGGGAGACCGAGCGCCATTTCTTCGTTCTCATCATCAGAATCCGCCTCCTCGTCCGCCTTCTTGCCCCAGGTAAAGACCGCTCCGTCTCGCGAAACCGTGTAAATCTGCGGTCAAACCGTCAGAGACGGCTTTGAGAGGACAGTGGGGAGAAAGGGAGACGCACAGTCTTGTGGTCCTCCGAGAAGTAGGCCGCAAGAACCGCGTCCCGATGCCCAGCGAATGTCTTTGGACGGTATCCCGCGACCGGGTACAGCGTGTACAGTCGAGCAGTCATGTCCTTCGAGGTCGTGAGGAAGAACCTGTTGCGTAAGAACGGGTCAGCCAAGAGAAAGGCGAAGCAGTGCGACAACGCACCTCGAGTCGGCGCTCCAGGTGATCGACAGCACATCATCGTAATGACCGGTGTAGGTACGGTGGAGATTGAAAGGCGCGAACTCGCGAGCGAGGTGCGACGGAGTCTGCCAGACCTGGACTTGCGAGCCGTGGGTCACGGCGATGAACCTGGAAGTCGCACGGTCAGGCTGCAAGTTCACATGCTCTTTTTTGAGTGGGATACCACTCACTTGCCATCGGGCGAGAACTTGATGTCCCGGACCGCCTTCTTGAAGTTAAAGTGGTGTAGGACAGTCGACCGCTTGAAGTTGACGAGAACAGCGCGGCCATCTGAGCCCGTGGAAACGATTCGTCAGCAATGCTCTCGGACTCCTCAAGTTCAAGGTGTACTCACCCTCGTCGACGCTGATCAGGACAGACGAATCAGGCGAGAGAGCGAGGCGAGCGATATTCTTCCGGTTCTCGAAGGCAAGCGTGCGGGACTTATTGCTGCCGGGGGGGGGGGGGGGGGGGGGGGGGGGGGGGGGGGGGGGCGGCGGAGGATCGTCAGTGCCTCAGGTCAGGTCGAGGAAATCCCGCAACCGCTCCAGGACGCCCTCCTGAACTCGTCGACGGATCCCCCTCGCCTGACCTTCTGGACCGCTAACCGGCGACTCACTTGACGAGGTCAAACACCGAGACCCTGTTTCCCACCGGACTGACCACCGAGTTGCCGTCTGGCGTGAACACGACGTTGCCCTGGCGGTATACTGTCCCGCACAGATTGGAGAAGCGGAACGACGAGGCGGCAGGCGTCTTGTACAACAGCTGCGCGCTGGTCGATGCAAGCGCCATCCTGGCGCTCGTGAGCGTGTCCGGCTGCTCAGCAAGAGCCACAGAACAAGAGCAAGCGAGTTGGCTGATGAGGATCAAGGTCGAGCTTGATGAGGCGATCTGATGAGGGAGAGTTGGTTCCGCTCCACTCGCTCAGACTGCCAGGATGAACCGTTAGAGCACACAGTACACTGCTACATGACTCACACTGATCCAGCCTAGCTGCCACCGCTGCTTCGACGCTCGCCCCTGCCTCCTTAACCACCGCCTCGTTCTCTTGGACTTGCTGCACCCGCAACAATGCCAGCTAGAGGCATTCCGGCATCGTTCTGGCGCGGAGGGACCTCTCGCGGCCTGCTTCTCCGGGCAGAACACCTTGCGCCTTTCTCTCCCGCCGTCCGTGATCGTATCATCTTGACGGCCCTGGGCTCACCAGATCCAGCGGGTCGACAGATCAGCGGATTGGGCGGCGGGGTCAGCTCACTGAGCAAGGCGGCGATTGTCAGCGTGCCGGGCGAGGCGAAGGAGGAGCAGGCGATACACGGGGCATTGCCGGGCGTCAGTTGGGCCGACGACGGCGAGCGGAACGGGCAGACGTGGGACATTGTGTATCGGTTCGCACAGGTCGGCGTCAAGGAACCGGTGCTTGACTGGTCCGCATCGTGCGGAAACATGTTCACCGCCGCCGCCCTCACCTCGATCGCAACTCCCTTGATACCCTATTCGACCCTTTTCGACCGATCACGCTCTCTCCCTCGACCAGCAGACGGCCAACCGCTTCTCTTCCCGCTCTCCATCCTGTCCGCCTCGAACGGCGTTCTCATGCGCGCTCGAGTGCCGATCGACCCAATCACTCTTCTGCCCCGGGAGCCGGAGCCAGGTCAGGGTATCGAGATTGCGGGTGTTCCAGGTCGCGATGAGGCGGGCATAGAGGTGGAGATGCCGCTCGAGGCGGGTGAGTGCGGCGATGCGGGGCTTGTAACGGGGAATGTGCAGGACGTGGTCAAGCTCGAGGATGGGAGCGAGGTGCGTGAAGCGCTGCGCCATGCTGAACACTCTCCTATCGCGCACATAGCGACTGATTTGCTTCCGCAGGTTAATGTCTCGATCCTCAGCTCCGGCCTCCCAAACGTCTTCCTCCCTGTCTCGTCCCTCGCTGCCCTTCCCTCCCTCTCGCTACCCGACAAACTCCTTGAGCTCCCTCCGTCGGCCTTGAGTGCTATTCACTCGCTCTCCTCGACTCTTGAGCACATCCGCACCTCCGCCGGCCGCCAATTCTCCCTCCCGCTCTCGCTCGCCTCGCCCAAAATCACCGTCGTCGGGCCGGTACCGGCGGAAGGATACTTGACGACGTCTGGCACGCATGTCAAGCCCGAAGAAGCAGACATCCATGTCCGAGCGATCAGTTCAGGCGACTGGCACGCTACGATCCCCGGAACGACGCTCGGCGCACTCAATGTCGGCGCGGGAACGCCAGGAACGGCCATTCACGACCTGATCTCGACGAGGCGGAAGGGCGGGGCCAGTCGAGCAGCTGAGAAGGGCGGAAACGAGGTCGTGACTGTTCGGGCGGGACATGCGGCGGGCGTCGCCGAGTCTTCGGTTCGCTTCGTGGATGGGACGCCGGAGAGTGTGGTTATGGTCAGGACCGCGAGGGAGATTATGCGCGGCGAGGTCGTGATTCCGGAGAGGGTCTTCGTGGAGTGATCGGGAAACGAGCGGTCGCTTCGCTCTTTCAGGTTGCTCCTGACGCAGCATTGCAATTCGTTCTGGCATGACTCGTCGTGCGTGTCTGGGCAGCTAGCCTGTCAATATTGGCCGTTTGTTTCCGGCCGTCGCGCTCCTCTCCCTTGTTGTTTACGAACCCTAAACCCGCTGTCCACCCGCTCAGGCCATGTCGCCGCCTTTGACGTCTGCACTGCTCGCACAACAGGCCATCGCCGCCGCTGCCTCGGCTCCCGCGTCCCGTTCCTCTAGCCGACCCCGCACATTGAGTGGCGGAAAAGACCTTCTACGCGAGGTGAGCACACTGCGACTGTCCAGCGGGAAGCAGGGCTGAGTCAAGTCATACAAAGGACGTCTGCGACCTGTCAGACTCATCCGAAGACGACGACACGGATTGCACCTCGGACGAAGAGAACGAGTTGATTGATGAGCGCTTCCTGGATCCCAACTCGGACGAGGGCATCGCGACGAGGGTTGCGGCGTATGCGAGGGAGCTGTCTACGCCGGCGAAGCGTTCCTTGAGGTCGTTCCCGGTCGAGGTGTTGAGGAATGCGACCGCTTACTTCGGTTCGTCCCCTCTCGCTCTCCGTCCCTGCGATTCGCGTGACTGACTAGTCTCGTTCCGCAGAGCGACTCGAGGGAGACGACCTGGTGCTTGAGGCGCGGAAGGGGCACGAAACTCTCTGCCTGCGTCGGACAAACTTCCAAGAACTTTGCCTCGTCGAGGAGACTCGCCCGCTCCTGCAAACGTCGCCAGACGCCGATCCGGCAGCGTCACTGATCGATGTCTTGCAACAAGCGGACGCTCGAATTACTGCTTCAGGTTTCGACATCTCGCCCATCCCTCGACGCCGTCCCCATCCTCCCTCGCCGATCGACAACCCTAATCCCTATGCACATTCGCGCGTTCCTAACTCCGTTCAACTTCGACTTCAGGCTTCCGAAACATATCGACAAAGCAGGCTGCGCCTTCCTCCTCCGCCCGTGACGGCGTCCGCGTCCGACATGCCTAACGCTCAGCGAAGCGGATTCGACTACGAGGCTTTCCGCGCCAATACAGCGAGGAGAAATGGTGGGCTTCTGAGCGATGCCTTCTTCCCCGTGGCGACAGAACGACGCGGAACGACGGCACTCGGTCGCATGTTAGCCGACGAGACGTCGCAGACGGGCGCGACGAGCAATGCGCCCGATGCGGTGACTACAGTCGAGCGAGACGGGCAGACGTCTACAGTGCGCGTTACGGCCCCGAGGAGGGGTGTCGAGCTCGAGATGGTTCTGTACGAGGAGGAGGAAGTGGAGGAAGAGCAGGAAGGCGCGGACGATCCAGCCGCGGAGGAAGGTGAGCGAGAGCGGGAGGAGACGGAGCGTCGCGAGGGCTCGACGAGGCTGGTTGGCCCGGACGAGGTTGGGCGATGACTCGGCGCTGGGCGAAAATGAGCATCGCAGGTTCAAGCTCGAGACGACCTGACCAGGCGAGAGACAACGACAACATGCACGACTCAGAGGAGATGTACAAGCTCGACGGACGCATTCAAGCTCACTGCCAGGCTATTGGCGTCCCCGCTGCGCTGCTGCCAGGCGTCCCGACCTGCAAGTCGCCCGCCAACCTCGCCTGCTCCTGCTCCTGCTTCTTCCGCTCCTTCCGCCGCGCCGCCTGCGCCCGCTTCTGCTGCTGCTGGATCCGCTTCTTCTCGAGGATAGCCCGCTCGCGCTCCCTCGGATCCTGAGCCTGGCCCGCCAGCTGCGCCGCTTTCTTTTGCTGCGCGGCCGTGTTGACAGGACCGCCGATCGCAGAACCCGAGTCGCTCATGCCGTCGCCAGCCTTCTTCTTCTGCGGTCGTCCCGAGGCAGTCGAAGCGGCGGGCGACACTGCTCGCGATTGTCCGCGCGGAGTTGGCGCAGGTCTACCTGGGGCAGCAGCTGCGCCTGACGCGCCTCCAAGTCTGATCGACGTCGCGCTGGAGCCTGGCTGAGCCGCGAGAGTCGGGTTGTTCTGCCGTTCCCGGTATGCCTGGATGAAGGCGAGGCGCGAGAAGCTGCGAGAAGCGCGGAGACACCAGTTCAGCAGTCCAGGGAGGCGGTAAAACGCCGAGGACAACGCACGCTGGACCCTTCGTCCTCGGCACACCTTCGTCCCCGACCTTCATCAGCTTCTCATGCTCCTCCCGCTCCTTCTTCTGGCCTTCTTCGCCATCCGCATCATCCTCGCATTCGCCAGAACTGCAGAAGCGCTTTCGCTTTGGCGGTCGCAGCGTCGTTGCGCGGAGCATCGAGTTGGCGACTCGGTTCGTCTGCATCGAGGGCGAGAGGCAAAGCGGAGGCATCGTACGGTTCTGCGGCAGGCCGGGGTCAGCAACACAGCGCGGGCACGCGTGAGGCATTCGACGCACCAAGATTACCGACTCGACTTCGAGCGCCTCTTCCTCCGTCCAGCCGAATGCGTCCTCCCTTCCCTCCGCTGCGGCCTCCTGCTCCATCTGCCGACTCATGATCCCCAGCTCGGTCCACAGCGTCGCAGGGTTTGGCGCGAGGACGATGCGATAGACCTCTGCGCGGCTCATAGCCGGGGTTTCGCGAGCCTGGCTGAGGGAGAGGGAGAGACTGGCTCGCGAAGCGCCCGAGGCGGGCGTCGAGTCGCGGTGGTCGTGCACCTCAATAATGAGGCAGCCTGGGAGTGTCGTTGTATCAGTGGACGGTCTGCTTGTTCGATCTGAGCAAGAGCACAAACCATCGTAGTAGACCACGCCGGACTCGTCCAACACCTCGAGCAAGTCCGTCGGCAGCTTCTGTTCCCGCACAGCCTCGAGGAAGCATTTCATGGGCGAGTCGTACGCAAAGTTGCCATGCTGGTGCTCGAAGCGGAAGTGTGTCGGGTAGAGGTGGATAACGAGAGAGGGAGGTGCTCGTCGGTGTCGCTTCAGGACCTGACGCGTGAAGCGCGTGACGTTGTATGTTGCTCCTGAAGACATCCTGCGGTGGTTCGTCCGGCGTCTCGAGGCGTCGTCGCGGCGTGAGAGCGGTGAGGTCGAACCGACTGATGAGGCGGTGGGACGACGTGACGGCGTCAGACGAAAGCAGGAACTATGGCTGGGGCTCAAGAGAGGAGCTCAGCAGGTCCACGCCACCCGAAGCGTGAGAGCAAGCACAGAGTGGATGGTGGTAGGAGAAGGACCCTGTCGCAATATTGCACTCGCCACGCCAGGCTGCGTCTGTTCCTTGTATGCCTTTCGGACAGTAGGACGAGGTGAATCAGGCGATTGCATGCCCTCACATAGCCAAAGAAGCCCAGATAAGATAGTCGGGAAAGAACGAAGCGGAGAAGAGCGAACTGTAACGACATGTTGCTGTGCGACTAATATGAAAGACAGGGTGCCCTAAGTGGCATGAATAGACTGTGCGTATGCGCGGCCGGCCAAGAGGCTAGGTAGCCAGCAAGAGGGGGCCTAAGATGCCGAGTCCAGCGGCGAGGATCGTTATCCGAGTGTCGAAGGCGACTGTCACGCTCGCCGCGGATTTTCCGCCTGCCGTGCTGGTCGCGACGAGTGGAGCAAAGTTGGGGCCGCAGGCGAGGGCCGCGGCGGTACGACCTGAGGCGTAAGTTTTGGAGATGGCGAGGGTGGTATTGGTTGCGTAGCGGCTACAGCGTTGAATCGTCAGCACAGGGCGGACTGGGGATGAAGCAGTCAAAACGTACGCGTATACGGCTAGAAGATTTTGCGTGCAAGCGTCGCAATCAGGTGTCGCGCCGGAAGGGAGACTCGTTCCTTCAGGCTGCGTGACATGCAGGTCAGTCGTGGATGCTGCTTGGCGCTGGCCAGTCAAACGCACCAGGTAATAGTAGTACAGATCGGACGGGTTGGTCTTTGCGGACGCCTCGGCGAAACAGAATCGACCGGTCGTGTTGCTCAGCTGGCAGCCGGCTTCGCGCATCAGGCGGTAGCTCCGGAAGCCGTTCAGGGCTCTGCGAGCATTCATTGTCAGCCGAATCCGCCCAGCGAACGCCCGGGAAGTGCCTTACTCGACCGCTAGCGGGTTTCCCTTCGCAAGATCCGGTCCGCAGGTATTCTGCTGCTGGATCTTGGCGGCGAGCGAGTCCATCAAGCCGGTACACTCTTCTTGCGAGGCAGTGCAGGAAGCGTTCAGGACGTAAGGGAGGAGGCCGTAAGGAGCGCGCTCGGCTTGGAAGAAGCCGGTCGAGGTGGTGAGGAGGAGGGAGAAAGGGGCGCAGGTTTTGCTGTTAGTCAGTGCGTCAGTACATCGTCGTGCGAGCTGACATACGGCGAAGGAAAGGGTACGCACAAAAGAGGATTGGCGAGGAATGTTGCGAAAAATGAGGGACATGCTGTCGAGGTAAAGTTGTTGCCGAGCGTCGAGCTACAGGCGGGACGTGAGTGCATCAGCTTCTACTCACCCGATGACGATGTAGCAAGATCTGCGCACTCAAACGCCTCTGGCAAGTCGTAGCCCGCCGGCACTGCCGTGCTGGTCGAAATCACGCCGGTCGAGGTTGTCGTTGCGGTCGATGCTCCGGTTCCACTACTGCTCGCTGCCACCGCTAATGACGTGCTACTCCCTGCCCCTGCGCCGTCGATGGACGACGGTATGCTCGTGATGATCGACTGAGCGAGCGAAGAAGTCGTGACAGGCGCATGCGGGGTCAATCCGGTCGTCAGCGCCGCCGCTGCCGGTGTTGTTGGTGCTGTTGTGCTGCTGCTCGCTGCCAGTACCGCCGCCTCTCCGTCGCCAGCTCGTTCTTCCAGGCCTTCTCTTACATTCAGCCCTCGGCTGTCCTCCACGGCAGTCAACTCCGGCCCGACCGCTTCGAATCCCAATAGACCGTTTGGTAAAGCTGGGGATGTCGGCGCAGGACTTTGCGACTCGGAGACGGCGAGGGAGGTTCGTGCGAGAGAAAGGGCGATGAGGATCGCATGGGCGGTACACGGAGACGCTGGGCGTGATCGGCGGGGTCGTGGAGGTCGAGTATGCATATTGATAGGTATGTAGGGGATTACAAGTCTCCAGGAGCGGCGCCACGGTGTAACGAGGTCGCCAAACGATGCTTGCATGCGGTGAACGGGGTCGGGCGCGGTAGAGCTGCTCGCAGGAGCGAGAGACGGCGTTGGCGGACCCAGCGACGTGGTAAGAAGCATTCCCGAATAGCAGATAGGTCAGCAAGGCGAAGAGAAGGTGAAGAAGACACGGTGTCGCGTCCCCTCCCATCCACCCTTCCCCTCTCGCCCAACTCCATCCAGCTCATCGAACGAGCCGGGCACGTCGAACTCCTGAATCGGCGGGAGTCGTTTTGCTCGGAACAAGGTAGCGCATCCTCACGCTCCCGCCGAACCGCTGATTACGCGTGTCAAGACGTATCTCAGTGACATCGACAGTCTGCCGCCCATGCATCGACGACGACCTGGAAGTGTTCCTGAAGGACTCGTACCGCAGATATACGACTAAGCACCGCTTCTCCGCATCTGCCTTAGTTGACTCGCCGTAGTCGACTGTCGGCAGACCTCGAAGCTCTCGAAGCATGCCCACTCTCCCTGCCTGATTCGCCAGCCCGCCCCCACAGCGAGTAGAAGATTCTCCGTCACTTCCAGTTTTGTCTTCCCGCTTGTGGTCACTCCTCTTCCTTTTCACCCTCTCCCGGTCCCTGCACCCGCTGCAACTCCAGGCTGCGCCTTCCCTCCATCGCACGGCTCGGGTATGGGCGTAGACGGATCGATGGGCGGGTGCACGACGCGGCCGACGTAGCGGTACTTGGCTGCATTGTGAGCGGAGCGAAATGAAGGCGGACGGCGGGAGTGGAAGACAGTACGAGAGAGCGAAGCGAGCACAAGAACTCCGTCAGTTCGGGCTCAGGAGATGAGCCGCGAGGAGATGAACGCACCGTGCTTCGCATAGAATGACTTCCAGTTCTCGACGATCTTTGACGAAGGCATTCTCGGATTAGCGACTTGCGGCGACTCGTCAGAGCAGAGTACCGTCGCCGCCGCAGCGAGTTGCTGCAGGTGAGTGAAAGCGCGAGCTCCAACTCACCTCGAGATCGCCTTCCGATAACCCCCGCAGGTCGTGCGTGAGGTGCGTCTTGAAGCAGCCGGTGACAAATGCTGTGTACCAAGTCGAAGCAGCGAGGCATCAGCGCCCGAAAGGCGGAGATCGCTGCGAGAGAACACTGCTGAACGCACCTCTCGCCGCATCCCTTCCCGCAAACGCGCTATATGCTCCTCCCGGTCCGTAGTTCCTCATCCCGCCGTCCGAGACGTCGTACACGTCGCCATCTATCGCGATGTAGAGCGGGTACTGGGACGGTTTCGAGCCGTCATGGAGGGCGAGTTGTGATTCGGAGAGGGTGAGCGGAGGAGAGGGGAAAAGGAGGTCGCGGATCTGGGGGTGTAGTCCGTTAGTATGGCACCGCTGCTGGGACATAGACGCAGTATGCCGATTCGATCTTACGCCTCGCAGCATCGCGACGCAAACGTACCGTTCTTGGGTTCGACCATTTTCCCTCATGTCCCCACGTCCAGCTTTGCGTGACCGCCCGCGACAGAGCCAAATTCGTGATGAGCACAATGATGAACCAGTTGACGAGCGTCCGAAGGATGGAGGACGAGGAGGAGGAGCGGGAGGGAGTAGTACGGGATCGTTTCGAGAGGGACGAAGAGGTTGGAGGCCGTGATCGGGTGTCTCGCTCGGTAAACATGGTCGGGAGGCGTCGCTGAGGTCTCAGTGAGGCGATTTACCGGGAAAGACGGCGAATTTGGCGAGTGGACGTTTGTCAAGTGGGGTAGGAGTGGAAGAGACAGGCGAGGGGCGGTCAAAGACGTCACTGCCGGGTCAGACGCGTCTGCGTACGCCTGCCAGGAGTCTGCCCAGCGCGTCTGAGGCCACTGTCGTAGGAGGGTCGCGAGCGAGGGTCCGAGGGAGACGAGCAAGCCCGTGTCGTCGACGGGCGAGAGTTTCGCTGGTATGGGCGGGCGTGGGTTGTCTGAAGGCGCAGTCTATCCGTACGTTTGCTTCAGCCCGTGCAAGCTGTTTTTGAGGCGGGAGTCAAGTCCTCCTCCTCATCGCTCTCCGACGCTTCGACTCCCGCAACGCACGCCTTCCCCGCTAGTTGCCCGTGCACGACGACGCTGCTCACTCGATTGGCGTACCGCGCCGCTCTCGCACACCTCCTACCCCGCCGCGCGCCCTCATTCGTCGCCGCCGCCCTCCTTCACTTGTCCCCGCCGTCGCTCAAGAAATTCCGCTTCACCCAGCTTCCAGAGGTAACGATGGACGTCCAGCAGCTTACTCAGCGCATCGAGAAACTCGGTATCGCTGCCAGCCCCGCCGCAGCGGGCTCGCCTGGCACTCAGCTCCTCACCTACTTCTTCACCCCCAAGTCGGGCTCGAAGCACCCCGACAACGCCGAGCAGGACCTCAAGCTCGTCGTGGCTGCCATCGAGGAAGACAAGAATTTGGGACCGGCCAAGGCGCTTGCAGCGAGCGTCGGCTTGAAGGATATGCGCGCGGTCAGCGGCGCGGACCTCGAGAAGCTACTCGGCAGGACGCGCGACCAGGGTGAGTACCGGTTGTGCACGGCCTATAAAGGGACTAGAATCGCCGTCAGGACAGGCGCAGACGAACGAGCCTGCCTCAGGTCTTGCCCTTCGCTTCGACCGCAGACGATTTATCTGCGCACGTCCGGGTATACTGACGTTTCCTTCACTTGACAGCCTCTCCCCTCTCTCTGCCGACCTCTCTCGCTCCCTCGACCCTCCTCATCACCTCGACCTCGCTCGCGTCCGGCCCCACCGTCTCGCTCCCCTCCCCCTCCGACCCTTCGCAGACTCTCTCGCTCTCAAACGAGGAGTGGCACAGGGCGCTCCTCCAGCTCAAGCAGGAGGGTGTTGCCTTGAAGGAGACCGAGTTCTTCCTCAAGGGCGTTGAGCCGCCCAAGCCCGCTGCGCAGAAGGCAGCTGGCGCCCCCGGCCCTACCGCATCGACTTCCGCTGCGCCAGGCCGCTCTGCGCAGGCCGACTTTGAGGGCCAGGCAGGTGTCCAGCTCGGATTGACGGTCAAGAAGGAGCAGAGCGTGTTCGGCGAGTGGTACCAGCAGGTCCTGATCAAGGGAGAGATGCTCGACTACTACGACATCTCGGGATGCTACATTCTCAAGCCCTGGTCGTACGGTATCTGGCAGGAGATCCAGAGTGCGTCCGGTTGCTCAGGAAGCTGTTTGCGGCGCTTTATCTGACCATTCTTTGCGCTCTCAGCCTGGTTCGACCGCCATATGTGCGCTCGCTACCCTTTCCTCCGTCTGTCCGTATCGTATTGACACTTTCTCTGCTCCTCAGCAAGGCGCTGGGCGTCAGCAACGCCTACTTCCCCATGTTCGTTTCGTCGACCGTTCTCGAGCGGGAAAAGGATCACATCGAGGGCTTCGCTCCAGAGGTCGCCTGGGTCACTCGCGCGTGAGTCTTTCCCACATCGCCTTCAGGCCGGATCCGCCTTACTGACGGTTCGTGACGGTCGCAGCGGCAAGTCGGAGCTCGAGGTCCCCATCGCCATCCGCCCGACTTCCGAGACTGTCATGTACCCGTACTACGGCAAGGTGCGCTCGATATATTTCGCGAGTTGGGACGCGTGACGCCTGACGTAGCGCGAACTCGCAGTGGATCCGCTCGCACCGTGACCTTCCCTTGAAGCTCAACCAGTGGAATTCGGTCGTTCGCTGGGAGTTCAAGAACCCTCGTGTGTACAGCGACTCGCTTGCATACTCGCTTCACGCTGACCACGATTTGCCCACAGAGCCGTTCCTCCGCACCCGCGAGTTCTTGTGGCAGGAGGGCCACACGGCGTTCCAGACCAAGGCTGAGGCGGACGAGGAGGTCCTCCAGATCCTCGACCTGTACCGCCGGGTGTACGAGGAGCTCCTCGCGGTCCCCGTCATCCCCGGTGTCAAGTCGGAGAAGGAGAAGTTCGCCGGCGGTCTCTACACGACCACCGTTGAGGGCTTCATCCCGACCACCGGCCGCGGCATCCAGGGCGGCACGTCTCACTGCCTCGGTCAGAATTTCTCCAAGATGTTCAACATAACGGTCGAGGACCCGGCCAACCCGGGCGGCGACAAGCTCCACGTCTGGCAGAACTCGTGGGGTCTCTCGACTCGTTCGCTCGGCGTCATGGTCATGGTCCATGGCGACGACAAGGGTCTCGTTCTCCCGCCTCGCGTTGCCCAGCTTCAGGTCGTCGTCATCCCCGTCGGCATCACGGCCAAGACGAGCGAGGACATGCGCAAAAAGATTGAAGACGAGGCCGACCGCATCGCCAAGGAGCTCATCAAGCAGGGCTTGAAGGCCAAGGCTGACTTGCGTGACGGCTACACGCCCGGCTTCAAGTACAACGACTGGGAGCTCAAGGTGCGTTTGCGCGATCCGGCTCTACCGGTTGCTCGCATGCTAATCGCTTTCCTCGTCACAGGGTGTTCCTATTCGCCTTGAGATCGGCCCGAAGGACCTCGACAAGCAGTCGGTCATGTCGGTTCGTCGCGACAACGGCGTCAAGGGCGCTCTCCCCATCCCCGACCTCTCCTCGTCCGTTCCCGCCCTCCTCGACCAGATCCACCACGACATGCTTAACCGCGCTCGCGAGACCTTTGACAAGTCGATCGTCAAGGTTGAGGAGTGGGAGAAGCTCGTCCCCGCGCTCAACGGCAACAACATCGTCGTCATTCCCTGGTGCGAGGCCGAGAAGTGCGAGGACGAGATCAAGGATCGCAGTGCCAAGGAGTGCGTTTTCGCGATGTCGGCTTCATTTCGCCGCGCATCTGACCCCCCCCCCCCCCCCTTCCCCCACAGGTCCGTCTCTGGCGCAGAGGACGAGCGCGCTCCCTCCGCAGGCGCCAAGTCGCTCTGCATTCCTCACAACCAGGCCAGGTTCGGCAGCGTCGAGGGCAAGTCGTGCCCGAACTGTGGCGAGAAGGCGAAGAGGTGGACCTTGTTCGGCCGGAGCTACTAGACGCGCACGTCTAGAGTTGTAAAAGGGTTTCCGGGTCGCGTCGCTATGCACCATTCGTTGACATCTCTCGACATCGTTGAGCTGTGCTTTGCGAGCCGTTTATTCGGGGGGGGGGGGATCCAACATCCAAACATTACAACAGCTCGAAGCACGAGGTCACGGCTGATCTCGCCAGCCATGACGAAAGACGAGTAAGACATGACGGCGGAAAAACAGAACTAGGTACGGGTATCGCCAGAAAGAGTCTATCCAGGGAAAGGTCGACCACGAGCCTCGGGGTAAGCCTGGTCGCGCAGCCGCTTCTTCGGCGCTGACAGTTCCTTCCACTCTCGCGCAAGGCGGGACATGCGCGAGAGCGAGACGACGACGAGGGCGATGCTGCGGAGCGTGGGTTTCGAGCGCGCTGACTTGGCGGGCGAAGGGAGCTGGAGCTGAATGAAGATCGTGTCGATGCTGCGGACGTGTCGAAGTCAGCGAAGCGCAAGGAAGAACTGGATTGGGCCCGGGAGGACTCACGTCGCCTGCTTCTCCGCGACGACGTTCTCGAGGTAACGCTTCTGAGCGGCGGCCTGCGCACGGAAAGCGAGCTCGCGCGAGACCCGCACCTTGAGCTGCTGCGTGAGGACGAGCAAGCCCTTGACCTCCGACTTGTGCTTTGCCCGTAGCTCGGCCACATTCGGCGAAGCCGGGTCGGTCGAGCTGATGGAAGCGGGACGTGTCAGTTGGCTTGCGCTTGTCTAATGAGCGACTGGAGAACTTGCGAGCAGACGTGCTTGGCGACTTGCTGTTCGAGCGCGCCGAGTTTCCGCTTGGCGATCGACAACTCTTCTCGAGCGCGCACCAGCTCGGCATCCTCGTTGTCCTTTTTCCTGCCAAGCTCGTCCCGTTCCTTCCGCACGGCGGCCAAGTCGAGGCCAAGGCTGACGGCGTCTTGTCGTACTCGATTGAGATCCGCCTGGAGGTTTGCGACGCCGCGCAGGATGTCGCCCCGCTCGTCCTGCAGAAGTCGTTGCTCGGCCTCCTTGGTGTGGAGGGTGTCGCGGAGAGACTGGATCTCGGCGATCTGTCGCTCGAGCTGCGCATGTATCGCCGCCTGGTCCGCCTTCGTCGCGTCGAGCGCGGCCTTGGCTTTGCCTGCGTGAGCCCGCTCGGTTGAAAGGCTGCGAAGCTTCGAGCGCTCCGTGCGAAGGTCGGTTTCGAGGACGGCGATCTCGTCGCGCGCTTGTCGGAGTTCTCGCTGCAGGGCATCGTACTGCGTCTGCAGCGCGGCCTTTTCAGCGACGAGGTCCTTCGAGCGGCTAGCTTGACCCTGCAAGACCTCATTCTCGACGCGGAGTCCGTCAAGCTTGGCGTTGACGCTGGCGAGGCTGGCCTTCAGCGACTGCGTGCTGGATGGCATGGACGATCTGCGGGGAGAAGCTGGTCAGCCCCAGCCCTGCGGAAGAAGAAGAACGACGGGCGCACTCGGACAAGGTGACCCCACTACGGCTGATTCGCAGCTGGACGCTCTTGTTCGCATCAAACGACGCCTGGCACTCGGGGCAGTGAACCTTCGACAGGCGTGTCCGAACACGTTCGAGCGATCCGCCAGCGCCGAGCAGTCGCTCGAGCTCGTCCTCGAGCTGCGCGATGCGAGTCTGGGCGTCCGATAGCTGCCCCGCGAGCGAGATCGTCCCCGATCCCGCCGCTTCGAGCCTCTCGAGCTTGTTGTCGATCTGGGCGTTGGCGTCGCTGAGCTGCGATTTGAGCATGTCGATAACATTCTCAAGCTCGTGGATTTGGGCGAGGAGAGGCGAGATCGTCTCGTTGGCGGTACTGTTTGGACTCCAAGCCGACGTCTGCGAAGAGTACGATCGGTGAGCGCGAGAGATTGGGCTGAGAGAACGAGGAGACCCACGTTGCTGAAAAGCTGACCGGGAGTCTTGGGCGTGAAGACGGCAGGAAGAGGGCGAAGTCGGAACGACTTGTCCGGCGTCCGATTTGGCGAGAGCTGCAGCGAGGCCTGCTGACGAAGCGACTTGACGCGGTCCTCGAGGTTCACCTTGTCCGTCTCGAGCTGCTTGATCTCCATGTCGCGCAGGATGGCTGACTGGTCCTCCTTGGCGCCGGCAGCGAGCTGTTGGCGCAAGTCGTCCGTCTCCTTCCGAGCGGCTTCAAGCTCTTCCTCGAGTGCGGCAATCTGCCCGTCGCGCTCGTGGTTGAAGACCTCGTTCGCAAGGGGAGACTTGGCCTTCGGCACGCTGAGCTGCGACAACCTCGTCTCGAGCAAAGCGCGCTTCTGCTGTTCGTCAACGAGCTGGACTCGCAAGGTCACGAGGGCCTCTTCCTTCTCGGCGAGCACAGTCTCGAAGTCGACGAGCTGCTGCGCCGAATCGTCGAGCGCGTCCTCAAGCTGCTTGAGTTCCTCGTCGCGCTGTCGCAGCTGCTGCCGCAGTTCGTCAACGTCGCCGTCGACGGGACCAATTGTTCGCTCATGTTCGAGCTCGTCGACTCGCTGCTCAGCCGCTTCGAGCTCCTCCTGCATCTTGACGAGCTCCTCGTCTCGTGCGGCAATGTCGGACCGGAGCGACGCCGTCTCCTCCTCGAGCGTGGCGACTTGCTCCCGCAGAGCGTGAACCTTGTCCTCCATGTCGCGCGCAACGTCCGACCCGCCCTCGAGCAGCTTGTGTTCGAGCTCGTCGCGTTCCTGCTCCATGCGCTCAAACTTTTCCCGCTCCTGCAGTCGGACCTCCTCGTCCTCCGCCCGCTTCGCCTCAAGTTCCGCCCGCGCACGCTCAACCTTGGCCTCCTGCTCCTCCATGACCCTGCACAACTCCTTTTCCAGCTCCTCCATCTTGTCTGCAAACTCCGACTCCTGCTCCTCCATCTGCTTCTTCGCATCGTCGAGCTCAACGTCCTTCTCCTCGAGCTCAGCAAGAAGCTCGTCCGTCCGTCGCTGGAGAGCCGCAAAGTCATTCGAGCTTGCCTCGCCCGCTTTGGCGAAATCGGCCTGCAGTTTGTCGAGGTCGGCGCGGAGGACGTCCCGCTCGGTCTTGACGTCGTCGAGCTGGTCCTTGAGGTCAAACACCTCGCGCTGTAGGCCAGTCGACTGCATCGATTGGTTCGAGTCGACGCCGCCTCGCACGACCCGATCGCGCAAACGGTGGATCTCGTCGTCTTTGTCGGCGAGCTGAGCGTTCGCGCGCTCGACTTCCTCCTCGAGTTCGCGGATCCGACTCGCGGCGTCCTTGTCGCCCAGTTCGCCGCCAAGCCGGTCCTGCAAGCCCCTGATCTTGTGCTGGCCGTGAACGAGACCCTCGAGTTCCTTGCCGAGCATCTCGACGCGACTGTGCTCGCCACCGTCCTCGTCCTCCTCAGCAATGCTCTCGGTTCGGCTCCGCACGCGCGAGGTCGAGATGTCGACGCTGATCCCCCCAGCTACGCTCATCTCGCGAATCGTGTCCTCAAGCCTCCTCGTCTCGGACTGAAGACGCTCGACATCCTTCGTCGTCCTTTGCAGAGTCTTGACGAGACTTTGGTTCTCCTCCGTCAGGTGCGTGTTGAGCGAATGCAGGTAGGCGTTCAGTTTCGCGCCATTGAAGCGCGCTCCGGGCCCGCCTGCTGAACCGATGTCGGCCGTACCGCCAGACGGGAGCGACGTGTTGGCCTTGTGGAAGGTCGTTAAGTCATTCGACGAGTGGTCGGAAGCGAAGGACGACGAGGTACGCTCTTCCTGCTCGTCTTCGCTCCGGGCAGCCGTCGAGGACGAAGGTTTCCGGACCGAACGGAGCGGATGAGGCGTGCCGCGTGCGAAGCGAGGTTTCGCAGTTGAGCGAAGGGTCGTCAAGACGTGCTGTGCGCGACGTTGGGCCGCAGATTGGTTATCCATGGGCGTCGAAGGCTCGTGCAGGTTGAGCAAGGCGAGAGGCGAGTCGAACTTGGGCGTCGCATGCGTGAGAGCAGGAGAAGGAGATTTGGAGTAAGCGCGAGCGGGTGTAGCGTCGTAGTCGAGTTGGTCGAGCGAGTGGTGAGGAGAATGACGGGGAGAGGATTTGCGGCCGATCTCGGGTGAGGCGACGCTTGAATCGACAGTCCCGTCGCGGTGTCGTAGAGGTGTGAGGGACTCGGGAAGGATGTTGGCGGCAGCGTCGGAAGGAGGTGACGTCGGTTTCTGCGGGAGCAGCAGTTAGCAGACAAAACGAAGCAACGCGATAGCAATCACCCGCACAGTCGCTGGGAGCGATTCGATACCTCCGAGTGCGTCAAGTGGATGAGGGCGAGGGCGACCCTCGTCTTCACTTGCTGGCCCGCTCTGGAAGCTCGTCCGGTCCTCCGTTTCATCCTGCTCCGCCGGCCTCGCAGGCGGCAACTCCGACAGCTCCGCGCTCGAGCCCGTCGGTGCTGATGCGAGGGCGTGCAATGATTGCGGAAGGTCGTCCTCGCCCCCGCTCCCGCTCAAGACAACCATCTCGTCTCGCGAGTCGTCCATTTTCCGTCGCTGAAGTTCGCCCATCCCGTCCGCCCCGAATGTCGGCTCATCCTCGTCCGTCTCTGCTTCGGGGGCGGCATACACTCCGTTCGATGGAGAGCCTGCCCGCCTCGCTGTGCCCGTCCTCGCTGGACCTACAATCGTCGCGGTCGTATCATTCCCTCGTCCACTCTGCGCCGATGTGAGAACGATGGTCGACTGAGTCGTGTGGTACGAGGCAGTCGGAGCAGGAGTAGAGGTGTACGGCGACGAGTTGGCGAGCGAGTCGTGCTGTTGACGGACAGCAGTCGAGGGGGAATGGTTCTCGCGTCCCTCGCCTCGCGGTTGGGGAGGCAGCTTGACAGGCGAATGGGCGAACGTGGTTTCTGCGTCTGTCTCTGAGAAGGACGGCAGCTCGGAGGGCAGGTCTGGCAGGTCGGGGAGGGATGCCTGCCCGAGTTCTTGTATCTGGCGGAGGACGCGCGAGGGCGTCTCCGGGTGGTACACTGCGGACGGGCCTTGTTTAGCTTACGTCTGAGTAGATGCACCTCGCTACTCACTGTGTCTACTCGCCGAGAGGGTGAAGTTGACGCGGTTGAGCGACAAGTTGGAGACGCGACCTCGCTTCTCGCCGCACGTGACCCACAGCAGTCCGCTCGCTCCTGCCAAAGGACTTCAAGTGGACGTCGCGATACAATCACGTACTACGCAGAGTGTACACGAGAGCGGAGAGGCCAAGTCGCGGAAGGGGTGGTCTCTTTTGAGCGTGCACGTACAAGGGAGAACGAGATGCGAGCGGAGGACGGGAATACAGACGAGATACTGCATGGACTCATTGGGCTGGGGGGGGGGGGGGGGCGTAAGGGCGAGTCGTGGTGGTACAGGGTCGATGGCGTAAAGGTGAGGTCGTTTCACTCCATGTCGAACTGGATGACCTCGTCGCCTTCCTCATGTCGCTCATCCTCGTCGTCTCCAATGACGCTCCCCTCCCCTCCGTTACCCATCGAACCAGGGGGACCCGTGATTGTCCCAAACACAACCGGCACAGCCCGCTCCGTCACCGCGCTCAACGGCTCAGGCGTACCGTTCCCGCTCCCGCCGCCTGCGACGACCGAGAATCCGGGCATGCGGAGGTGGATCTCGTCCCTCAAGGGCGACGAGACGAGCGAGCTCGTCGCAAGCGGGGGGGAGAGCGCCGTACTGCCAGACATTCTTCGTGCGAGGGCTGAGCCAGGTGCTGGGACGTGACAGGGCGAGCTAGAGAGGTAGGCCGTGCCAGGTGACGAGGAGGGTGGCGTCTCGCCTGTGTAGGCTGGAGGGACGAGGTGCAACCTGCTGAGACCTGCTGCGAGGCCGCCGGGGAGAGACGAGCCGGGTGCGGCGAGAGACGCGTTCGTGCTGGGCGACAAGCCGGTCTGAGGGTATCGCAGAGAAGCGGAATTGGCCGCGGGGAGGAGGGTGGCATGGTCGTGAGAAGGAGGGGAGAGGAGGGCTGCGTCGGAGAACGAGGCCGAGTACATGCCGGCTGCGACGGGTGGCGCCAGACCGAGCGAGCCGTTCAAGGCGGACGAGAGGAGGGACGAAGCGGCAGGCGGCATCGCGACTGCGTTCGAGGCGGAAGAGTCGACAACAGGCAAAGTTGGGACGATCGTCGCCTCGCGAGTCCGGCTCTGCGAGAGGAGGGACGCGGTAGTCGGCGGTTCGAACGAGACGGCCGAAGGGTTGTGACCCTCAACGCTGGAATCAAGCGAGCCCCACGTCGCTGCAGCTGTCGCCGACACTGACCTTGCGCCGAGCGTAGGCTGAGGTACAGCGATCGTATGGGGCGAGGCGTGTGCGAGGGGGAGCGTGCCAGAAGCGAGGAAAAGGTCGGCCGGCACAGACTTGCTGTTCATGAAAGGATCGAACGCGGGCGACAAGCTCGACAAGCTCGACGGGCCGTGCGAGCCCATTGCGCCGGACGCACGCAAAGTCCGTCGCCGCATCTCCTCCGGCGTCAGGAGGTCGTTCAACGATGACGGGAGGAAACCCTCATCGTAGTCTTCGCCGTCGTCCTCGTCATCTTCAACCGCCTCGTTCCACCCCGACCCAGACGCCGTACGCTGGATGTCCGGCATGACGCGCGGCTTTGAGGGTGGCGAGCGCGGAAAGGCATCCTCGTTGCTGTCATACGACGAAGGGATGAAGAGCCCACGCGAGCCGGAAAAGGGCGACGTGCCGAAGATCGAGGTCGTGCCGGCAGCAGCATTGCTGGCGCCTGGAACGGCGAGAGGAGGGGAAGAGGGGAGCTCGACGGTGCCTGCACCGTTGTTGATGCCGAGTCGTGCGCGAGAGCTGTGCTGGAATCGTGGCGGGGAGAGGGACTCGCTTGTGCTGGACAGCCGCCGCGCTTGCTCGGAGAGCATGGCTTGTGCAGCAACGGTCGCACGCGGGTTCGACGTCGACGAGCCAAACTGGTGTGATAAGCCTGACGATGCGGGTGCGATGAATGTCGCCGTGGACCCTTGAGCGATCGTTGCGAAGGAGAGAGGCGAGTGCGGGACTTGGCCAGGCAAGGTGCGGTGCTGCAGACCGGGACTCGAGGCGGGCGTGCGATGTCCAATTGAGTCGGGCGAGCCAAAGATAGCGTCAACGTCGCCTTGACTCGTTCCCGAGCTAGATGCGCCGCCCGCAGTCGCATATGCTCCATAAGCGCCGTCCATCCCAGGAATCGCGTGACCCTGTCCGAGGCCTAACGGTCCCGCCGAACCGTCCGCGTTCGCCTGCGCTTCTCGCAGAGCCTGCTGCGCCGCTCGCTTATTCTTGCGGTCGAACGACATGGGCTGGCCAGGCAAGACGTGTGCGAGCGCGCACTTGTGCCCGAACTTGCACGTCCCTTTGGCGAACCATTGGCAGATCGGCTTGCCCGTACCGGGTACCGGAAGGTCGTGCGAGAAAGGGCAGGCTTTGCCGGCCGTGCACGAGTTGGCTGTGCGCAATCATCGGTGTTAATGGCGAGTGGGGAGGGTCAAGTGATGAGGCGGGAGCGAGAGTTGGCGGGAGGTCGAGAGTGCTTTAGCACAACCGTTGATCAGAATATCAGCACGTCGGGACGCACCACGGAAGAACTTGCACGGGACATGCGAGAGGTCCTTGACTAGAAACGCGGGACGGACGGGAGGTCAGCACCTCATTGAGCGCGTCTCCCGTCGGATCCGCCTTGTCGAGTGGTCACTCACCTTTGCTTGCCTTCTTCGATGCAGCTTCGCCGTGCGATCCAGGCTGACGAGCCGTCTTAGGAGGTGGGTGAGGTGGAGACGACCAGGGGTTCATCGGCTGATGCTGAACTGCCGCGGCATGCATCGTCGCAATCACAGCGGCTGCTGTAGGCTGAACCGTTTGCCGTGCTCGAGTCGTAGCGTGCGAGGTGGCGTGCGGATGTGGGGCGATGGTCTGGATGAGGCGACAAGGTGTGTGAGAAGTCGGAAGCGCGTGTGTAGCCCGGTGTACTCGTTCGTAGCAGTCTAATGGTAGTCTCGGCCACAGCAGCACTCTCCAGCAAGTGCAGCGGTGTGAGGAGTCGACACCAGCCGTACCAGCCCACGCTCTCGCTCTCCTCGTGACCTCCCTCAAGACTTGGTCGAGCTCGAGGGGAGCTTGCGCCACTCGGAGCGATGCTACGGACACTCGGATTGCGGCCAGCAGGCGCGCTCTTGCTCCTGCTCACGCTGCTGCCCTTGTGCGCCTCCTCTCCTTCAACCGCCTTCACCAACAACTGGGCCGTTCTCGTGTGCACGGTGCGCTCTTGCTCCCGCTACCCGGGACGAGGAACTATAAGCTGACCCGTGAGCACCCTGCAGTCCCGTTTCTGGTTCAACTACCGGGTGCGCTCCCTTCCTCTCCTGCTCGAGAGCCTGTCCTTCGAGTTGACCTTGCTCTCCTCGCTCTTCCAGCACATGGCCAACACCCTTGCCATGTATGACACCGCCCCCACAGGGCGCAGACCAAAGCTGACCGCGCGCCCACAGGTACCGCACCGTCAAGCGCCTCGGCATTCCCGACTCGCAAATCATCCTCATGCTTGCCGACGACGCAGCGTGCAACCCCCGCAACCCGTTCGCGGGAACCGTCTACTCGAATGCGGATCGGAAGACGGACTTGTATGGAGACCGGATCGAGGTGGACTACAAGGGCGAGGAGGTTAAGGTCGAGACGTTCTTGAGATTGTTGTCAGGTGCGTGCGATCCGCGGCGTTTGTTACAGCGCATGATTGAACGAGTCTCACATAGGCCGACTACCCGACTCAACACCCGCGTCGAAGCGCCTCATGACCGACTCGCGCTCCAACATCTTCGTCTACCTTACCGGCCATGGTGGCGACGAGTTTCTCAAGTTCCAAGACAACGAGGAGATCTCGGCCTTTGATATTGCCGATGCGTTTGGCGGGATGTGGGCTAAGAAGCGGTGAGTCTGCCGCGTTCTCTTCGCGAGAGGAGCGAGCGCTGACGTGAAGCAAGCAGGTACAACGAGATCCTCTTCATGGTCGATACGTGCCAGGCCAACACGCTGTATAGCAAGTTCTACTCGCCTAATATCCTCGCCATGGGATCCAGCGAGAAGGACGAGAACTCGTACTCAGTACGCGTCGTTCGCCCTTCACGCGCATCGAAACTGCCGACTGACGCGAGCATTGTGGACAGCACCATGCGGATAACGACATCGGCGTCGCCGTAACAGATCGCTACACGCACCACGTTCTCACCTTTCTCGAGACGATCAACAAGACCTCGCGAGTGACTCTCCAAAACCTCGTGCGTCTGACCTTCCTCCCTTCAGAACTCATAGCTGATCGATTGGCCGCAGGTCGACACCTTCTCGTTTGAGATCATTCACTCGACGCCGGGAGTGAGAAAAGACCTGTTCCATCGTCCGCTCGACGAGACACTGCTCACCGACTTCTTTGGCGGAGTGTCAGAGGTCGAGTTGGTGGACGACCAGTCGGCCGCCGGTGACGCTGCTTCGGCGGTAGATGTGGGTGGTGCTGTGGAGCAAGTCAGTGTGCGAACGAGCCGGAAAGGACGTCGACGAGTCGCCGAGGATGAGCAAGTCGGCGGAGTCGAGCAGGACAAGGTCCGAAATCCGCTCGCTCTCATCGGCGCGGTCGTTCTCCTACATGCCGGCGGGGTTGTACTGTCTCGTAGACGGCGATAGACTGTAGTATAGCCGTATTTCTCGTTGTTGAAAGAAAGTCCGACCTCAGATGAGCTCGAGGCGGTGAAGATGGAGGTTGGCTCACCTCGCACACCTCGCTGGACTGGGACAGCAAGCACGGGCAGTGATGCACTGCATACGGAGACCAGCACAGCTGCTCTCGCGCTCAGTCGTCCGCACCGTCCGGCCTTGTCCATCTCCTCCTCCTCCTCCCCTCGCCGTCCCGCTCCCCCGCGCCTTCTCCTCCTCGGCCTCCGCTTCCACCGTCCGAGGAGCGCCCAACCCCGCACGACTGAGCAAGGCAAGACCTCTACCGCCTGGCGCGCCCAGCACAGAGTTGTTCGAGTGGTGCAGGCGGATTCCGGCGCTGAGGGCACGGCCGACACTCATCAATGAGGAGTCGGCGAGGGAGATTGTGAGGGAGTGGGGCGTGCATGAGATGCAGGACGTCACGGTCGTCGATTCGTATGCTGGTGCGCTCGGGCGGGACTTTGCTTCCTCCTCGAAGAATTGCAGGGCTAACTGGATTCGCTGCGGCAGGCGCTGGTGGTCTGACGCGGGCATACCTCGAGTTGCCGAACGTCAAGAGGGTGATAGTGCTCGAAGAGGCGATCCGCTACATGGAGTGCTTCGACGTGCGTCCTTTCCTTGCCTTCATTTCCTCTCCCGACACTTTGCTCAAATCTCGCTTGCACTGCAGTCCCTGTTAGAAAAGTACGGAGACCGCATCAAGATCGTCCGCACCGACCCGTTCCAATGGGAAGCCTACACCGCCGTGTCCAAGCAGGGACTCCTCGACGACATCCCGACCGTTCCCTTCGAGCAGCGTGCGTCTCGCTCGCTTGCACTCCCCATTCCCTGCTCATACTCACGCTCCGCTTGCGCGCGCAGCGAATCACCGCCTCTTCTTCTCGTGCCAGCTGCCGAACAACAACCACGGCTCGCAGCTGTTTTACCAGCTCATCCTCGCGCTCAACGGCCAGATGTGGTACTGGACGAAAGGGCGATTCGAGATGGGTTTCCTCGGTCCAGCAGCGCTGTGGGACGTGCGTCTGCTCTCCCTTTCGTTCTGGTGATGAGCGGGTCTGCGAGCTGACCACGAACGTTTGGGCGAACAGAAAGTCATGGCTCGGGCAGGCGACGAAGGCTACCACAAGATGGCCGTGACGGTTCGTGCGTTGGTCGAGATGGACCGCACCAAGCTAAGCGGCGACCTCGAGCCCCCCGAGCTGCACTTCCACCGCCACGCCAACGACAAGTCCAACATGACGCCTGTCAAAGTCACGGCGCGCAAGAAGCCGCTCGTCGAGAACTTTGACGCGCTCGATTACGTCGCCCGGTCGATGTTTGCCGCTAGGTCGCAGCCTTGGCCGAAGGCGGTTGGGTGGGTGTACCTCGCTCTCTTCTCGCTCACGGGCCCCGGGCTGACCATGGACCGCGCGCGCGCAGAATGGTGGCCCCAGGAGCACAAAACCTCGTCAAGACGCTCGAGGAAACGGGCAAGATGCCCCCCAAGACGGACGTCGTCACCAAGTTGACGATGGATCACTGGATCTTGATTGCCGACGTCTTTGAGAACTGGGCGTTCAGGCCGGCGGTGCGCTCGCGTCCCTCTCTCCCCCCTCCTTCACTCTCTCTCTCCATCTCGCTGGCCGTGGTGCACAAGCTGACACGGTTTGGTCGGTGCCGGCAGACGCTGTTTGACGAGTTGTCGTTTGACGGGCAGTGAGCAGTTTGCCGTGTTGTACCGAGTGTCTCTCTCTCTCTCTCTCGCTCTACCTCGCCTCGCACACTGCAACCCGCAATAGAAACTGTCGCACTGCTCCTGTGCTGTGGGTGCAGCAGCAAAGCGAGGGACGGGAGCGAGATTGACCTTCGCAAGTCGACGGGGAGAGGGAGAGGACAGCGCAGGACGCGTGCCAGGCCGTGTCTCGGTCGGCTCGCCCACCGCGAGACGGTGCTGTGGTGAGGATCGCGACCGTTCCGCGGGTCGAAGGGCGCGGAAGAGACGACGGCGAGCGGGGCGGGCGCGTTGGCGGAACTCGGTGGAAACAGTCGCTCTCGCTCGACCATGGCCGCTCTCTCGCCCTCTCTCGCTCTCTCTCTCTCTCCTTCTCGCACCTGCACCCGTTGCACTTGCTCTAGCTCGCACTTGACTGTCGCCAGCACACACACACACCCTTGCCACACGTGCGCACGCCTCGTCTTTCCTCTGCAGCTCGCCCCGTCCTCTCGCTCACCCTCTCACAAGTCTCGCCGCCCAACAGCCACTCGCACGACACTCTCAGCAACAATGGCAGAGTCGTTCGCCTTCCAGGTGCGTTCACGCGTCACTGTGCCCGTTCACCTCGCCTCGGAACCCACCCCTCGTGTCGGGAGGGTCGAAACCGCGGCAGCCTGGCGAAGGGGTGCGCGGGTGCAGAGGGTCCCGAGTCTGTGCAGGACGCTGCTGACACCTCGTGAGTGACCACACACACACAGGCCGAGATTACCCAGCTCCTCGACCTCATCATCAGTGCGTCTGCGTCTCGCTCGCCCCTCCACCTCTTTCTCGAGGTGCTGCCCGTCCCAGAGGGCCGCGTGCTGACTCGCTTGCCTCGTTCCCCGCTCGACAGACACCTTCTACTCGAACAAGGTGAGCTTCGCGGCAGTCTGGACGGCGAGCGAGGCCTCGTCGGATGGAACGCCGTGGACTTTTCGATTCCGGACCAAGAGGGCGCTGACCTCTTTTTTTGTTTCCCTCTTCGCTCGCGTTGTTGCGCCCGACAGGAAATCTTCCTCCGCGAGCTCATCTCCAACTCGTCGGACGCGCTCGACAAGATCCGCTATGCCGCCCTCACCGACCCGACCCAGCTCGACTCGGAGAAGGAGCTCTTCATCCGCATCACGCCCGACAAGGCCAACAAGACGCTCACCATCCGCGACTCGGGTATCGGCATGACCAAGGCCGACCTCGTCAACAACCTCGGCACGATCGCCAAGTCGGGCACCAAGGCCTTCATGGAGGCCCTCTCGTCTGGCGCCGACATCTCGATGATCGGACAGTTTGGTGTCGGTTTCTACTCTGCGTACCTCGTCGCCGACAAGGTCACCGTCATCACCAAGCACAACGACGACGAGCAGTACATCTGGGAGTCGTCGGCCGGCGGCACCTTCACCATCACGCCCGACACGACCAACCCGTCGCTCGGCCGCGGTACTCAGATGATCCTCCACATGAAGGAGGACCAGCTCGAGTACCTCGAGGAGAAGCGGATCAAGGATATTGTCAAGAAGCACAGCGAGTTCATCTCGTACCCGATCCAGCTCGTCACGACCAAGGAGGTCGAGAAGGAGGTCGAGGAGGAGGAGGAGGAGGAGACGGCCGACTCGGACAAGCCCAAGATCGAGGAGGTCGACGACGAGGACAAGAAGGACAAGAAGAAGAAGGTGCGCGCTCGTCGCTCTCGCTTTCTCGAAGGGCCCTCCCCGCTGACTTCGCCCCGCCTCGTCGTTCGTGCGCGCGCAGACGGTGAAGGAGAACGTCACCGAGCAGGTCGAGCTCAACAAGACCAAGCCGCTGTGGACGCGCAACCCGCAGGACATCACCGCGGAGGAATACGGCGCGTTCTACAAGTCGCTCACCAACGACTGGGAAGACCACCTCGCGGTGAAGCACTTCTCGGTCGAGGGTCAACTCGAGTTCAAGGCGATCCTCTTCATCCCGAAGCGCGCTCCCTTTGACCTCTTCGAGTCGAAGAAGAAGCGCAACAACATCAAGCTCTACGTCCGCCGCGTCTTCATCATGGACGACTGCGAGGACCTCATTCCCGAATACCTCAACTTCATCAAGGGTATCGTCGACTCCGAGGACCTCCCGCTCAACATCTCGCGTGAGACGCTCCAGCAGAACAAGATTCTCAAGGTTATCCGCAAGAACCTCGTCAAGAAGGCGCTCGAGATGATCCAAGACATCGCCGAGGACAAGGACAACTTTGCCAAGGTGCGTTTGCGCGTCGCTCCCTCCCGTGGGCTCGCAGTCGATGGCTGACTGCTCGCCCGCTTCGCGCGCAGTTCTACGAGGCGTTCGGGAAGAACATCAAGCTCGGCATCCACGAGGACTCGCAGAACCGCTCCAAGCTCGCCGAGTTCCTCCGGTTCCACTCGACCAAGTCGGGCGACGAGCTGACCTCGCTCAAGGGTGAGTTTGCGCGCTGGCTTCCCGTGCCCGCGACCGACGGCTGACCCGTTGACGTGCGTCCGGCAGACTACATCACGCGCATGCCGGAGCACCAGAAGAACATCTACTACCTCACCGGCGAGTCGCTCAACCAGGTCCGCGACTCTCCCTTCCTCGAGATCTTCAAGAAGAAGGGCTTCGAGGTGCTCCTCATGGTCGACCCGATCGACGAGTACGCGACGACGCAGCTCAAGGAGTTTGAGGACAAGAAGCTCGTGTGCATCTCGAAGGAGGGCCTCGAGCTCGAGGAGACGGACGAGGAGAAGAAGGCGCGCGAGGAAGAGGCCAAGCAGTTCGAGGACCTCACCCGCACGATGAAGGAGGTCCTCGGCGACCGCGTCGAGAAGGTCACCATCTCGAACCGCATCGCCGACTCGCCCTGCATCCTCGTCACCGGCCAGTTTGGCTGGTCCGCCAACATGGAGCGCATCATGAAGGCCCAGGCCCTCCGCGACGCGTCGATGTCGTCCTGTGGGTGTCCTCTTTCGCCTGCTCGTCCGTTCCCCGTGCTGACCTTGACCGTTCGCTCTCCCCTTCCCCTTCTCTCGCCGCCTTTGCTCCTCTTGCCTTTCCCCCTTGCTCGCGCGCGCGCCGACAGACATGATGAGCAAGAAGACGCTCGAGATCAACCCGAACAACGCCATCATCCGCGAGCTCAAGAACAAGGTCCAGGCCGACTCTGCCGACAAGGCCGTGCGGGACCTGGTCGTGCTCCTGTACGAGACGGCGCTGCTCA
This sequence comes from Rhodotorula sp. ZM1, assembly GCA_009806315.1. Lineage (NCBI taxonomy): Eukaryota > Fungi > Basidiomycota > Microbotryomycetes > Sporidiobolales > Sporidiobolaceae > Rhodotorula > Rhodotorula sp. ZM1. The sequence continues at coordinate 6,018 of QYSD01000036.1, read as the reverse complement.
CGTCGGGCTTCACGCTCGACGAGCCGCACCACTTTGCGGAGCGCATCCACGCCATGATCTCGCTTGGTCTCTCGATCGACGCCGTCGAGCCCGCCGCGGCTGCGCAGGAGGAGCAGGACGACCAGCCGCCCGCTCTCGAGGCCACTGGCGCGAGCAGCATGGAAGAGGGTGAGTCGCCGAATTTTCGCCAAGCCCCCTTTGAACCGCATGCTGACCCCTTGACCGTTTGCGCGCGCAAAGTCGACTGATGAACGACTCGCTCCCTTCTCTCTCCCGCTTGTTCCGTCGCTCTCTCTCCCTCTCTTCTCTCTTCTCTCTCTCTCTCTAGCCCACTCGCATAGTTTCCCATTCCTCACGTAGTCTTGCTCGCTTTGTGTAGTTCTCTCTCCCATCGTCGCCCGCAAAATGTGGAACCTTTCAAGGGGATTTTTGTTCGTCTCCCATCGAGTGCGCCGCCGTCTCCCGGTCCTCCCGTTGAGAGCCGCTGTTCGTCGCCGCTGTTTCGTCGCCGCTTTCGATGCAGTCGTCGAGACTACAAACTGATTATAAGCGAGTTTGTAATCGCCGGGCTCATCCCGCAACCAAGTGTACTGCCGGACGTCTCGCTCTCGACACCACTCCGCGTAAAGCGGGTTTTGCTTGGCCTACTCCCTGCTACTCCTCGTTTGGCGCCACCATTCGCACCAACGCGCCACCCTCCCACCAGCGACACCTGCATCAAGTCACCTCGACCTGTCTGTGGCGCCCAGCTCCCTCTCTCCTGACAGACAGGCGGGAACCGATCAAGTTGGCAGCAGACGTCGACTCTGAACGCGCCCATCCCGCCCACCGAAACGAGCGTGTCCCCGCAAGCCTCCCTCGCACCCTCGTCGCCTCTCGCATACCATGGCCGAGTCGTCGCAGTGGAAGGAATCGCTCTCGCTCGAGGAGACGAACAAGATCCGTATCTCGCTCGGTCTCAAGCCCATCGCCGATCCTGCCGCCTCGTCCGCGGGCGAAGCGAAGCTCGAAGGCGATGCGCTCGCTGAGGACAACTACCGCAAGCGGCGCGAGGCAGAGCAGAAGGAGAAGGACGCGGCGGACTTGAAGAGTCGGATCGACAAGGCGCGCAACCAGAAGGAGCGGATGCGTAAGCTTGTCGGACGGACTTTGGGCGAGGCGGACGAGGACGACGCGGCGCGGAGCAAGGTGAAGAAGGAGGAAGGGGCGGCAGAGGACGATGATACCAAGACCTGGGTCAAGAAGCAGAAGAAGCGGGCAAAGGAGCTGGCGGCGAAGCGGGCGCGCGAGCAGGAAGAGGCGGACCGGCTCGCAGAGGAGGAGGAGCGCGAACGCGCAAACAAGTACGGCGAGGAGGACTTGGCGGGCCTGAAGGTTGCGCACGATGCAGACGCGTTCGACGAAGGCGAGGACGTCGTCTTGACGCTGAAGGATTCGGGGGTTTTGGACGACGAGGGTACGTTTCGTTTCGCTTCTCCCCGGACATCTCTCCTAGAGTCGCTGACGTACATTCGCTGGCAGACGATGAGCTGCACAACGTCAACATGACCGAGAACGCCAAGACGAAGCACGCACTCGAGCTGAAGAAGAAGGGTCGTCAGGCAGGCCAGTACACCGGTCTCGACGACGACGAGTTTGACGGCGTCCCCGGCTCGTCCCGCGGAGTGCTCAACAAGTACGACGAAGATTTCGACGCGATCAAGGTCGATGGGTTCCAGCTGGGTGCGGCTGCGAGGGGGAAGGGCAAGGGGCGCGCGATGGAGGAGGGTGGGCTGGACGAGGGAGGACCGCGCGAAAAGGTCAAGCTCTCGATGGACTACACGAGTGAGCTGCGCCGCCTTTCCAGCTCTATTGACGACCGCTGACTGTGTCCCGCCCGCAGAGTCCTTCACGAGCGACCACTTGCAGGAGGGCGAGGCTGGCTTCAGGAAACTCAAGGTTCGTTCTGCCGCAGTCCGAGTGACTCCGTCCCGAGCTGACTCGTCCTCCCGCCCACAGAAGAAGAAAAAGCGTGCCGGCCGCATCACGACTCTCGTCGACGAGGACGAGGTGCCGAATGGGACAGCGATGGACGTCGACGGCGCCCCTGCTGCGCCGAAACGAATTGAGCGCGCTTCCCTCGACGACACGAACCTGATTGATGACGACGACTTGCAAGCTTCTCTCGCTCGGCAACGTCGCGAAGCGGCGAAGCAGAAGATCAAGGAGCTCAAGGCTCGATCGGCTGCTGCGCCACGACCAGCGAACGGCACGAACAGCGCGACCGACGTGGTCAAGAAGGAGGAGGACGACGATGATGCGATGACTTCGCTCTCGCGGCCGGCCACTGCGGCGCAGGAAGAGGACGACGAAGGCGACGTGCTCGTCCTCGACGACACGTCCGAATTTGTCCGCAACATCTCGCTTGCTGCGACAGCGGCTGCCGAGCGGGCTGAGAAGGAGGCGCAGAGGGCGAGTGTCGCCGCGAAACGGGCGGACGAGGGCATGGTCTCGGTTGCGCCGCAGATCAAGGCTGAGGAGGTGGACGAACCGCTCACCGAGTTGGGCGAGGCGCATCGAGGCGGGTGGGCGCCTGCTCGGGCCGACGGTGAGGAAGACGAGCAGATGTACGACCCCGACGCGCCTCCCATGCTCGGCCGCGCGGTCAGCGAGGTTTCTGAGGCGCCGGCGGAGGATGCCAAGCCTGAAATCAAGGCAGAAGACGACGATGCGCTTGTCACGACCGGCGGCGAACAGCTCGTCTCGCGCGGTCTCGCCTCGACTCTTTCGCTCCTTCGGCATCAGGGCCTCGTCAAACCCCGCACGCCCGAGGAGATTCAGCGCGAGAAGGAGTTCAAGGAGCGAGAGGCGTGGCTTGCGGCGCAGCGGCGGAGGGATATGGAGCGGGAGCGCGAGCGGCTCGAGAGTCGGCGCATGGGCGACAAGAAGGATCAGCAGCAGCGAGAGTACGATAACAGGATGCGCGATCAGCGGGACGCGCAGGCGACGCTCGAGGCGTATTCCAACTACAGGCCCGTCGTCAACCTCTCCTACCACGACGAATTCGGCCGCGATCTGACCCCGAAGGAGGCGCGTCCAATCTCTACGATATCCTTTCGATCGTTTCACGCTGACGTTTCTCCCGCTCGCAGGCTTGGAAGCAGCTCAATTACGATTTCCACGGTCACGGTTCGGGCGCGAAGAAGAAGGAGAAGCGACTCGCGAAGATCGAGAACGAGCGTAAGCAGGCTGCCATGGCTGCTGGCGACACGCCTCTCTCGACCGCCGCCGCCTTCGCCGCCCGCGCCGAGAAGACGGGATCTGCTACGATGATTCTCGGCGTAGGCAACAACAAGTGCGTCTCCGCCTTCGCTGGGTCCGGACCCCTCGTACTGACAGCTGTGCTCCCCGCAGCGCCGCGCCTGTCCAGGAAGAGACGCTCGGCGGCATCTCGAAGATCGAGAAGAACCTCAAGGGCAAGGGCAAGCCCATCGTCGCGCCTCCTCCTTCCACTCGCAACAACCGCAACGCAACTCCGGGCGACTCACAGACCGTCATCAATGACATCCCCATGCGTCCTTTGCCGCTCTCGAGGGAGACGAGCGGGACGCCCGAGCCGGGACTGGCACCAAGGAAGGCAGGCTTCGCGCCTGTCAGGAGCTTCTCGCCGGCTGTAAGGGGCGAGGTGAGCGGTACTGCGAGCGCAGAGGGCACGCTTGGACCGAGCGGGGGGTCGAAGCTGTCGATTGCGGTCAAGCGGAAGGCGACGGCCGAGGGGGAGGGCAGTCCGGCGAGCAAGCGAAGGTCGTGAGCAGGGGTAGTGGATGTCGCACCCGCAATCTACAACGCGTTGTTCCGCACACTTGCGTGGCGGCTCAGGGAGACGATTTGGCGAGTCCTTGGCTCGTCGCCCGTTCGGCTTCCCCTTCTTTTGTTTTATTCCTCCGCTGCCGCCGCCAGTTCTGCGATTTCCGCATGCACCTCCTGCACCTCTTCCTGTATTTGCCGAGCAAGCGAGTCGCGCCTGTATGGGGGACCGCCGAAAGGCGACGCATGAATTTCTGGGTGGAGCAAGCGTTGGCTTCGCAGTGCGGACGCACAGCGAATTCTTCTCGGCGATCGAAGAGTCAAAGTCAAGCCCGGGTTGGAGAGATTGTAATCGTCGCAGCTGATCCCGCTCGAGGGTCTAGGAGAGTAAAGGAATCAGCGGAACTCCTCTCATCTTCTTGGTCGGCAGAACGGCTCCCTCGCTCCCGACACATCCGCCCTTCCCATCGCGAAAAGAGAGACAGTCCGGCGCACCGCACGAATCCTCTCACTTTCCCACCCTTCAATCCTCCCAACCACCCTCGCAAGATCGTCCCTCTCCCACTTCCGCTCAAGCTCAGCCTGCAAAACCTTGACCTCCTCCTTGATCTCGACCAGCCCCGCGAACCCAATCTGCAACACCTCTTGCAGTTCTTCCTCGGAGGGAGGGCGGAGGGCTTCAGACGCGCATGTGGAGAGTGTCGCGGCTCCGTTCGGTTGTGCGCTTGATTCTTCCGCTCGCGTAGGTTCTGGAGAAGCGGAGAGCACGTCTGCACCGGTCGATAAGGATGCGGGCGTCGAGGTGATGAAGCTAGAGAGAGCTTGCTCGAGTTCGGCTTGGAGAGAGCGGCGCGTCTCGAGTGTGCGGGTGAAGGCGCGTAGGGTCGATAGCAGCGACTCTGACGGAGAACCTGAGGTCGCGATGGACATTGTGCGCAGAGACGGAGGGAGAGAGGAGGAGGGGGCGGTGTTGGGCTGGTCAAGGGCGACGAGGGCCTTCCATGACCAGCGGAGGCATCTCTCGTGACTCGTGAGCAGAATGTTTAAGGGCTGGTTGTGACCAATCGAGCGGAACCTGATGATGCGGTGTGTAAAACTAGTCTGCAAAGAACCCTTCTTTCCCTCCCCTGCCGACTTGAACGAATGGGGACGGTCTAGTAAGGAGCGGCGGCCTGCTGGCACTGCTTGAGCATGTCGAGCTGTGGCCAGTGCAAGTGGGTCAGTGCAGTTCAGCGGAGGAGAAAGAGGGGAAGGCAACGCACGTAGTACTGGCACGATTGGGTGTCGTTGCCAGTCGCATTGAGGCACGAGACAAAGTCTGGACCAAACAAATACATCAGCTTCTCGTCTCTACAGCTCGAGACGCCGCAACTCACCCTTGGCCTGGACCTCGCAAGCGCCACCCATCCGCGCCTGCTGGTACGTCTGCTGCTCGACAGGCGCCGCGGGCGCCTCAGCGGGTGTCGACGAGCCTCCGCCACCGAAGAGCATGCTGCTCAGTCCGTGGCCGACGGTCGAACCGACGGCGACACCGGCGGCGGTCGAAGCCATCTGCGGGAGGGCGAGGTAGGTCAGTTGGGCGGTTCTTCGGGCGAGTCGCACGGCTTTTCCGTCAGGGTGCGCTGCTCTAGCATTCCCAGGACCTCGCCGACACATCACGAAACTCCGCCACTTTCGGCGCGACTGTCCACCTGCTCCATTCCTCGTCGTTCCACCTGAAGAACGCCTCCTGACGCCGCTCATCTGAAACCCGCCCTCGATCGCTGATCGCCGAGTCTCCCAATACTCTCCAACCATTCCTGCACATCGCTCGAGCACAAGGCGGACGAGACTGACCTGTCCGAACAAGCCGGGGCCGGCGGAAGTCGGTGCGGCGGGGGCATGTGGCACGGGGGGAGCGGCGTGGTGAGGCGCGTGCGCGGGAGGAGCAGCCCTGTGTCCGATGCATACACTCGCAAATCAGCCCACGCGTTGTGAGAAGAGCGGGATGAGGGTGCGCACATGGACGAAGCCTGGCGGGTCTGCGTCGACGGGCCGGCCTTGGGCGCGGCGGCGGGGCGCGGGGCGGGGCGGGACGAGCGAGTCTGGCGAGGCATCTTGGCGTTCTGAGCGTATGGATGTGTGCGTGAGAGTACGAGGAGAGGAAAGGTGGCGAGAGTGCGGAAAGGGATGCCTTGTAACAAGGTTGTATGCCGTGTATGATTAGGGTTTTAGGGCGTGACTGATTGGGTC